>MNCI01024428.1:1412477-1493312 GCA_015680685.1 Gnetum montanum | reverse complement strand
GAAGTCCATCCTAGTAGTCATAGAGATGGTGGGACTCTTATTCTGCATCCACCTCCCTGGGCCTAACTCCCCAGTTCTAGACATGAAGTGGGATCATAGTGGAATATGGTTTAGGATAGGAGCCAAATACTTCTTTTCCTATCTTCTATAAAACTTTAGTGTGATGGTTTGGACACACTTAACATTAAAGGTTGTGGTAGTAATCATAGAGACCATCCTGCTTGGGTCCTCTAACTTAATTATCAAGTTCATAATGGATGAACCTGACGCTTGCATGGAGGAAGAGAGCAATGATGGCACTACCACTATGGATTCTTGCGAATTTTCAATAATTTGGAAGATGCCAAAATTTAGTTAGTATAACATGGATAACACTTTGATTGTTAGCCACCATGCATAGATTATTTCAAAATCTTCCAGGAACCATTTATTGCATAGAGGGATAAGTGAGGTTACCTTTGGTTTATGGTTATTTTCTATTGTTGTGTACTTAAGTTATGATGATTTTTTGTTGCTTCACTTGTCTATAGGTTTAGGATGGATGAGCAAGGCTTAATCAAAGGTGACAACCTCTTGCTCCTATCCCACACAACCTCAGAGGTACTTATCAAAAGCCTAAACGTGAGGCTCATCGTAGTGGATCAGCTAAAGGATAACTTTCAAGATAGCATCAAATACCACCCTAAGGGTTATATGAGATGTCTAGGGAATGGGACGATTGATAGATTATGGGCCAATCCATTCCCTAATGACTTAGAAGTAAACCCATCTCCTAGAGCTCCTAAGATGCCTGCAACAAATAGGCAAAGTGATTGTTTTTATTTTGATTTTGGGTTATTCATATGATACCATTTTTCTAGTTATTCTAATTTGAGTTGTTTAAGTAGTTGTATCAATTTTATTTTCACTTAATTATATCTATTGTAACTTGTTTCCCATGATGCACCTATGCTAAGACTAATGGGCTATCCTTCATTATGTTGCACAGGAAACTCCATTAGTTGAAGTTCTGATTCTCACTTCAGGAGGTGGTGAGGAGACTTTGATCTTCAAGTTTGATGAGGTGGAATCATCATAGGGCTAGCTATTAGACCAAGCACCCAATGTTATATGTGTGAGGATTATTTATGCAGGCTTGTTTGAGCTCTTCATGGCCCCAAGCCCAATTGCTCCAACTACAAAGATGCTAAACATCATTGACTCCTTTAGCCAAGGAGTCAAGAAGTTTATCACCCATGTTCACAGTGTGACCATTCTTTTGGAGGTTAGTGCATCCATCTTCAGTGACCTCTTTGGTGTTCCAAATGATGGCATACTAGTTATTGCAAAAGTAGGGAGGTGGACCATTGGGAGAAAGTAGAAGTGTGGCTAAATGCTCATCATGGTAGCAAGAGATACCCTCTAAAATAGATCAAGTCACTATTTATTATAGAAATGTATCCCTTGTTTTGATCCTGGGAATTTCCCAAGTTGTTATCATATTGTAAAATCCTTAGCATAGAGCAAGCTTGGGTCATGAAGCAAGTACTCACTGAGGGTGTTTGATTCAACTAGGCTACACACTTAGTTTCTAGGATATAGTGGGAGATCCAAAAGCTTTGCAACAATCTCACCACAAAGTGCCATGTGTACTTTGTACTTTTTGCATCTTATTTATGGAGGTTTGTGGAGTTTCCAATGGTCAAGAAAGATGGATGATAGATTAACCAAGATCCATTCCAACTCACCAAACCTTGGGTGAAGCTTCTTGCTTCAACCACGTAGGCCTAGGATCCACCAGTAGCTATGGGTGAATAGTTGTCTATCACTACCAAAGGGATTGGTGGTAGGCATTATGTATCCCTTGATAGCATAGGTTCTAAGCCTCTCACAATAGTGGCTAATATCAATAAGGCTCAAAATTTATGTATTGAGGTTAAGGGGATAACTAAGGGAAAGCTTAAGAGGCCCTTAGTGGATGAAACAACACTAATGATCAAGGAGCCCTTGCTGAAGAAACTAATCATCAAGCTTAGAATAGTGCAATAAGATGTTAGAGGTCTACTCTAGTTAGTTGATTATTTTCTTATTAATTTATGATTTTAAATTGATGTTGTTAATTTATGGTCTTGCAAAATGTGTTAAGTTGTTTTATGTTTCACAGTTGGTGCCTTTATAGATAAGCAATAAGAACAAAAGGCCCTTGTAGCAACAGTAGTGGTTGTAGAAGAGTGAAGGTGCCAAAAGGAAGAGGATTTATGATGTTGAAAAGAAGAAATATTGAAACATTATGAGAATTAGGTGTTGCAAAATGAGGACTTACCCCCTCTTCCTCCTATTGGCCACTTCAACACCATGCTAGAGGATCCATAACTAAGTGAACCTCCTATTGTCATATTAGAGGATATTTCAGGTACTTATGATCTTCAATTTTATGTGTTATACATGTTATCCTTCATTGATTCATGTCTATCTTTGGCTCTGGTTGTTGATTGCTTACTACACTTGTTACCCAAGAGTTGTAGGTAGAAGCTTCCACTTCTACCTTCTTCATGCAACCATGGGTGGAAACCATCAATAAACTTGAATTCATGTAGGGTGTAGTTGAAGATATGATTAGTCAATTATAGCAAATAGCTCCAAGGTTGGTAAGAATTTTAGCCCATTTTTTGCCTTTATTGTTTTTACATTTTTGGTCTTTTATTTGGTTTCCATGGTTACGTAGTTTTTTTTTTTTTTTTTTTTGCTAAATGGTTTTATTTGTTGAACATTATTTTATGTTGACTACTATGCCTAAACTAAGATGGGATCCTGAAAGACTAGTGAAGGTTTACGCATTGCCTCTCTTACCTTCTAATTTAGAGAATTTCCCATGTAAGCTATATGATGGAGCCATTGGATGTGCACTTTCATGTGCTAAGTCCTTGTGGAAATGTAGACAATCCAATGAGTTGCTATGAGAATTATTTGTAGCATTGAGGGAGGAGAACAAGAAGCTGAAAGAGGAATTGATAGACCTTAAGGACCACATAGACTTCATAGAATCCCAAGTGAATAATAAAGACACCTTGCACACTAGGGTGATAACTTGGGCTCATTATTGAAATGAAATCCAAAGGAAGGTTGCCCTTGCTAGAGAGGTGGTAGAACAAAAGCTCCAAAATGATCTCATAAACTATAAGGTTGGTGAGTGAAAAGATTATTGCACTTGGGTCCTTGAGTGGGGTTGTACGCAAAAGGACCACAAAAGGATGTACAAAGCTAAATGAGCTGCCTACATCAAATGGCTATAGGATGAGTCTACAGAGCAATGGAAGCTATAGCTATTTATGATGAGCCTTAATGTAGAGAAAGTCTATAAGATGTTTTTGAAGAACATGGTTGTAGTTAACTCCCCTACTCATCAAATTACTACTAACTTAGAGGAGGCAACTACTACCACATTCTTACATGAGCCCCATACATGGAGTGATGTTGATAGGACTAATATTCTCATGGGTATTAATCTTGGGGATGTACACTAGGCTAACATGTCTAAAGATCAACTTCTCCACCATCTAGAGACTAGTCTTCAAAACTTTCCTGCAAAACATGTAGCTCCAGAACCATCATAGGTTTGCTTGTTTTAGCTTTGGTTTTGTTTTATTTTATTTTTGCTTAGGTTGTTCATTTCACTTTGATGTGCATTAGTTACTAATTAGTTTTGTGTTGTCATGTCACAGGCACTAGATGATGATAGTAGCCCCAATGGTGCAGGTGGAGATGTTTCCTTGGCCCCTCCTACAGATGCTACTTAATTCCATCAATTGCCTCTCAATTTTAGTTGTTTTGGTTTCATGTTGATGATGATGTATGGCTAGTGTTAGCCAAAACAACTTATTGTTTAACAGTTTATTTGGATAGTTTTTCCACATTATGTGGCCATGGTTATGATGTTATGGGCATTTTAATTTTAATTTTGGTTATAATGTTCCAGCATTACAATTTTGTTTATGTTACGGCTCTACGTTGTAATCTATGTTTTGAGGCTACGTTGGCTAAACTTGGTCATAATGTGATAAAGGTTGAAACGACTATGTAACAAGGTTGTAAACTAAATTGATAATGAGATATAAGGTTTTTTGCCAATTTTATCCCATGGTGGGCCATGCGATACATAAAAGAAAATGTATATTTTTTGGTCATTTTATGTTTTAAGATTTTTATGGATTTTTCAGTTTTAAAAATTTTATGATGTTTTTGGCTTTTTTAATCAAAAAAATAAAAATGCTTTAATAGTAATAGAATGTAAAAGAAAGGAAAACTTTAAGCTATATGCAAATAAAGAATTCAACGTAAAGGAAAACAAGGTTCCAAATACAAAAGTGACATGTAAACTAGGCTATTGGGCTATAGGTACATATAGTTATAATGTTGTGAGTGCATAGGGTGTAAGAAGGATTAGGAGCATATATCACTTATGCAAGTGTTTTCTAATCTTCAAGAGATTGGGAAATTTATATCATCTATTTTGCACTAGTTTATATTCTCCATCTCCTTTGTTGACATTGTTGAAGGGGAGCTCTCTCCATAGCTCATCGATGGATTCATCATTGTTCACTTTGGCCTCTTTAGCTTCGTCAGTCCTTTGATTTTGAGGCAAAAAATAGGAGTTTCCTCCTAAAACTCCAATTCATATCATTGTTCCATATTAATGTTGTGAATAGTTAAAGGAGCCACACTATCATTGTGGATAATGAAGTCACATCCTTCATAAGATAAGTGGATTTCTTGGTGAATAGGTGAAGACATAGCCTACAATTAGGCTAGTTACGATCTTCCTAGGATAAGGTTGAATCCTAATGTTTCTTCTACCACCAAGAAATTTTCCATTGTAGGGAATTGCTCCCCTACCACAAAATCTAGAGAAATGAAGCCTTTGACTACAATCCATAATCCATTAAAGGATTTAAGAACTGAAGTCAACAGATGTTGCATTTGTTTTGTTAGGTTAAGCATTCAATGATGGTATGAGATATCACATTGGTTGACACCCCATCATTCACATATACCCTATGTAGTTTATATTTCCCAATCCATATGGTTATGAAGAGAGGCACCTTGGTTACTTATCTATTTTTGGGGTTTACCTTGATTTTTTTGTCACAAAACATTAGTGATGTTGACATTGATTCCTTGGGCAAAAAGAGGGTATCGTGACTACATGGATAGACTCTTAATTAGTGGGAGTGTCCTTGCTAATTGGAATGGAGGTCAACATCTTAACCAATGTTTGATGATGTGTAGTAGAAGTCATGACTAGGTCATACAAGCTCAGGGTTATGTTCTTTTGCTTGAATGATTGCCCGACATATTCCATTATTTTTAACTTTCTCCATATGCCCCAAAATGTGGACTTTGTGTTTATCTTGTTGTTATGGCCTAGCCTTTCTCTTTTCTTCCTCAGCTTTTGGTTCCTCCCATGGTTTACTTGTTGAATTAGCCTTGGTTGTAGAAGTCATGGGAATGGATGAAATGGGAATAGGCTTCAGTTGGTCCACTTCCTTCCCTAACATAGTCTACTTATTCACATTGTTCTTGGCTTTCTGCATAGCCTTCTTCTATTGTTTCATTAGGGATTTCTTATTATTCCTAGTTGGTTGCAAGGAAGAAGATATTGCATTGGCCATCACGGGGGGTTATTTTGTTGTTGGGGTAGGTTGTGTTGTATAGGGCTATGGCACCCTAATGATAAAATCCTCCTTAGGTGATGTTGATATAATGTATGAACTATTATTGGCATTCAGTGGATTCTTATATGTATGCATCAACTNAGCATAAGGAAAAATTAGTATCATGACATGGAAATTGATGGTAATGGTAGAAGTGGTCAAGCTTAAAGTATTTAGGCATTGGAGGATCATACCTGTTATAGGAAATCTTGGTCATCTACCTGTATTGATTTCTACCGCTCTTCAACAATTGGTCTAGAAGCTTTGATAGCTTGAGGGGTAACTTGGTATATTTTGATCAGTCTTTCTATGCAAAGTTAGGCCAAGATGTAGTCAATGCAATGGCCCCAAAGGTAGAGGGTGGATTATTATTATTTGCAATAGGGACCTTAGGTTGGCTAGTCTTCAACCCTTGGTTAGTTGGTTTACTATCCTTAGTTATGGTTGCAACTACTACATGATTTTGGATACCCTTCTCTTTATCTTTATGTGCATGTGAATTTTTAAATGCCATGTAGGTAGGATCATAGCTAACTTATGTAGCATCTTCTATGTTCTTAGTCTAGGAAAAGGTTGACTAAGAGACCATGGATCAAGGTAATATACATTTGACTTTATGAACTCGTTGACCATCCCTTTGAAGATAACTAATAGATGTGTTTCAGCTATTGGCTTTGGTATCTTGTTTAGCAGAGCATTCCATTATTGGATGAACTTTTGCATAGGCTCAAGGAGTCCTTGATTGACCTTCATCAATTGGTCAAGTGTGGTATTGGATTTCAAGTTGTACTTGAAATGGTTAAGGAATTACAAATTAGTTTGTCCAAAGAGGATATGGATCCTCTTGGTAAGGCATAGTACTAGTTAAGTGCTTTTTTTGCTAGAGGCATAGGAAAAATCCACATAATCGTATGCAACCATGCTTACAATAGTAAGCACTCAAAGTGAAACATTATTAGATGTGCATTTGGATTGCCTTTGCCATTGTACTTGGTGAATTGTGGCATAGGGACACCAAGGGTAAGAGTGCACAATAGGACTATAGGATTGAGAGGATCATCTTGGTAAAAGTTCATTATCTTTACAATCTAGGACATTGAGGCTTTAAGCTTCCTTAACTCTTTAGTGAAGTCTTGGATCATTTGGAAAGCTTAATCTAATCCTTGGGGTTCCCCTATTAGTTGTGTGGTTTGGACAAAGGGTTGAGGTATAAGTTGTGAAGTTTGTGGCCTTGTTATGGATTAGGGAATGGAGGGAAGAGATTGAGTTACCATGGTAATGAGAATACCAAATAAAGAAAATGATGTTTATGCTAGTATTTGAGGCACAAATGGGAGGAAAGGGGTGTATGAACCCTAGGTTACTTGGGGTTACATAGTGGACTCCATCTAGGTAGTTTGTGGTGGTAATAACCACCGATGATGATTACATGGATTAAGGTTGGGTGACAAGTGACATAGATAGATTCTACATGGTAGGCTATGACACTGATGGTGTTTGATGCATGACAATCACTAAAGTAGATCCAAACATGGTTGGGTAAGGGAAAGAGAAAAGTTGAGAGATGTACCTCATGAATGAAGTGAGGGGATTTGAGGTGGCCATAGTGGCTTTAAAAGTTATTTGTTGAAAAAAATCCACCTATGACGTTTTCATCTTTAGACTCAGCCTCAAACTCATCCTCTTTCTCATGTTTTCATTCTAAGCTAGGCTTCTCATCCTCTTCTTCAATCTCAATAATTTGAGGTAGAATTTGAGCATAAGCTCTAGTTAGGGGTGTTTTATCTTATAAGGAAGGGATATACTCCTTCCCATTATGGTGGATAAGCTTATACTCTAGTTTAGCTTTAGCTTTTCCATGTGAAATGACTAGGCTAGCCTAGATCTTGGCACAAACAAAGTTATAGTGATCTTCGTTTATAGCCTTAAGGACTATCTACATTCAACTATAGTGGGGTCTTTAGGATCATAGACCCTCACAGCCTATTGGCTTGATCTAGCATCAATGAAGTTAAAGGGAAAAATGGTGGATTAGTTGAAAGACATGTTGAAAATGTAGTTCTTGGATTTTTACTATTTTTGGTAAAAAAAACATAGTAAGTAGGATAACATACTAATGTAATAAACCAAAAATAGAAAGGAAGAGAAAAATGGTTGCTAAGCAGTGAAAATAAGAAAAAGGAAAAGCGGTTTACCTACTGGATGGAAATGAATGTCACAATAGGAATGACATTAAATAGAATTGTGGTAAATGAAATGGAGTTGAATAGAAATGGATGTCACAGTAGGAATGGTGCTATAGTAGAGAAGGTCATTGTAGTAGGCACAAGTGCTACAATGGACTATGCTAGCTTCCAAGAAACCAACAACTGCTATGAGATTATAGCAAAACCCAACTCCACATCCACTACTACACTAAGGCTTATGGACATGGTTTTGATAGCTAGTGTTGGTTTTAGAGGCTTGATAGGATCATGGAAATGTAGTAAGCTTGGTGTTGGAAAAATGGTAAAAATGGGTTTATGACCAAGAATTTGGATGGAGGCCCTCCTTCTAGCACTAGAAAATTGTTGGAGCTAGAAATCTAGGTTTCTAACATGGAAAAATTGAAAGATCCAAGCACCAGAACAATTTTAACCTTGAATCCCAAGGACCTCCAGAAAAATGGAATTCAAGGTACCCTAGATGATCTTGCCGATCACCCAAGGACTTATGGAACATAAATGGAAATGGCTATGAAAACATAAATGTAATCGTAGATGAAAGAAAAAATAAAAAATGTCAACATAGATGGAAATGGCAAATGAAACTATAAATGACTTTAGAAAATAGAAATAGAAATAGAACTATAGTTGCATATCCAAAAAGAAAACAAGTGCAGAAATGAAAACGTAAACTAAAATTTCTACAACAGGAATAAGAACTTTATAAGAAAAATAAAGAATAATGTTCATGAAGTATAGATTTCATGCCAAGGGCATAGGAAGTTTCTTGCAAGAGCTTGAATTCCATTGGAGAAGGTAGACTATGTTCTACTACTACTCCATGATCTAGTTTCTTCCTAGCTCTAGTTTCTAGCTACTTTCATTGGTTTTCGCTAAGAACTCTAGCATGGTTATGAAAATTGATTTTCGCTCTTAGTGCAATGGCTACTACATGGGAGTCATTGTGCCTAGCTTAGTACCAATTTTTTCCACCAAAGAGTAGAAGTAAGGTTGCAATGGTTGTAATGGACTTTGATTGCTAGAAAATTGGAAATTGATTTTTTGCCAAAGGTTATGAAAATCCCAAAGTGCTCAGAATGCAAAATTCATGAAAACCCCAAATGGTATTGAAAACCCCAAATGGGTTGCTATTTTTGGGTTTGACATGATTGCTAATAGATTGGATCAATTTGCAACTGGCAATGATCATCTTCTCCCAGTGTAGTTACTATTTGTAGTAAGTTTCGAATGGACTATGGCCACAAAATCCATCCATTTACCATAAATAGTAAATGGAATTTTGTGACTATGTTGGTATTATCCTTACTACACTGGCCTTGGTCAATGGTTATCTACTTTTAACGTAGTTGCCATTTATAGTAATTCTAGAATGGGTTATGGCCACAAAACCCATCCATTTACTATAGATAGTAAATGAACTTTTGTCACTACACTAATACCATTCCTACTACTTTGGCATTGGTAGACTATGCTGAGGTTGATGAGGAATCGCAAAAGTGGTGGAAAATGTACAAAAAGTTAAAAACTACAAAAATGATGAAATCCATTGGAAAGTGTAGTGCCTAGTAAAGAATGTTTTCTACACTAGTCGTTGTTCACTTGGGATGACTACGAGGCTATTGGAAAAATGGAAATTCCAACAATTCCAACATTGCACTTTTGTTGGGTCTTGGAAGTAACTACGCTAACTATTGTGCTTATTGTAGCTATTGTGTCAACTAAAAATGGCTCCAANATTGGCATTTTCATGGGTTTTTGTAGGGGTATAGCCCTAANAAAACCCATGAAAATGCCAATTTTAGCCACTCTAAAGGTGTTTTTAGCCTTGCCAAGCCTAGATATAGACATTAGATACCTTTTCCTACTTGGGAAGTGAGGCAATAACAACTTTTGAAGCATTTTTTGGCCTCAAAATGTTGAAGTATGCAAGATTATAGTTGATGGACCACATATCTCATATTTACAATGAAACATTTCCTCAAGATGGAAAATGGGATTTGCAACATGAATTTTGATGGTGTTTCAGTTGTAGCAAAGAACCAAAATTTAATCTTCATAATTCTTTAAAATAATTTAAATAAACACACACATGCAAATTAAGAATCAAAATTCCAACATGGCTTCATCACAAAGGGAAAAGACATCATGTACCAGAGAACTAAAGAGGAGTTATGACAGAAACCATGAGGATGAAAACTAGAGTATGCAAATGCAAATAAGGATTTCATATGCTCATGATGATTTGTACTATCCTAACTTTACATTCATCCTTCATCAAGATGAATAACTCAGATGGAGGAATGTAGGGCAACATAATCTTACCACTAGACTGTTCCATATCACTCATGTTTTAAGCAACCCTTAAAAAGGCCAATCTAAGGCATGAGCAAGATAGATATTGAGTCACAAAGAACATGACCAAGCTGTACCAACTAATATAGGACTAGGCAACAAAGGGATACCCTTATTGAAGCTCAACATGAATAAAAGAAGGGAAAGAGAGCCCCTTAGATAGTTGTCCTAGAGGAAATTAAGGATACTTCACTCCAAGCTAATAAATTCTATCAACTTCAGAGATCCCACTTTCACATACTAATTATACACATTGAAGATCCTATAAACATAAAGCTAAAGTCAACTCTTGCAAAGGACCTTGGAAGGAATGCAAAAGATTCAAGACATAGGCAGAGCTCAAGGCCTAGAGCTTTTGATGAGTCAAAGGAAAATGAATCAAAGGTTCACCTAAGATAAACAAGTTGGCACCATTATTCCATTGCTTTCTTCACATCCTCATGCTCATCTATGGGGTCTAATAGGAAAGGACATCTATATAGAGATTATGATAGGAACAGATAGAGGGGTAGTGAGAGACATGAGTATAGAAGAAGACATTTTGACAATGAAGAGTATGATTATGAAATAAGGAGAGAAGGGATTAGACATGAAGAAAGGAAGCATTATGAAGATAGAAGGAGTCATCACTACAATAGAGCCTACAAACTTGATCACTATGAAGAACCCTTATTAGCCACTCAAAGCATGATCAATGTATAAGAAGCTATTTATATCCCAACCAAGCACGTAAGAGATAGCTGCATTAAGTGTCTAGACATGAATAACTTGCCTAGATTTGAGGGTGGACATAATCTAGATCCATAACACCACCTTCAAGAATTTCATGATGCCTATGCCTTTCAAAACATTTAAAGTGATTAGCATAAACTAAAGTTGTTTCTAAGGACACTCATTAAGAAGGCAAAAAGCTTGTACAAATCCCTAGAACTAGAATTAATTCAAAGATGGAGTACCATGCTGGAACTTTTCAATGATAAATATTAGACTTACTCATGAGTGTTGAACTTAAGAAAGCAGATCCAAGGATGGAAGCAAGGGACCCAAGAATCCCTTGATGCAATAATGGGTAAATACTACTCCTTATTGCATAGATGCCTAGACCATGGATTCTCATAGAAGGAACAACTGAGGCATATAGTAGATGGATTGAGGAAAAAAATAAGGAAGACCCTTGGGGTTTATGCCTAAGAATGACTATTAGAGATGACTTCCCATCAAATTCAAAGATTAATTGATCAAGTAGAAAAAGAGAAAGGAGAGTTCAAGAAGAGAGAGTCAACTAAAGAGTATAATAGAGATCCATCAATAAGGAAATGTGATGTGTAGATATGTGATAAGCAAGAGGATGAATCCTTGGAAGATGTTATTTTTAAAGAGACTCTACCTATCAAAAAATCATTAAATGATATAGTGACTCAAGTAGAGAAAATGTGTGATTCAGTGGATGAAAATTTTTCTACAACCCTAAAGATTGTGGAAGAGAAGACCAAACAAGAACCTAAAAAGGGCAAGAAAAGGAAGAAGAAAAGAGATTATCGATGAAAAGTTATAAGCACAAAGGAAATGTTGCTACCATTGAAGGGTATACTAACTCTAGTTCAAAGGAAGAGGAAGGATGCAAGGTGTGCTAGTATGAACATCTTAAAGGATGTTACCTATTATGGTTCACTTACAAGAATTTGGGTTTTATGCACTTAATCCAAGCTTTTTCAAAAAGCACATGCCTAAAAGGCTACCTTATCCTCAAGGTAATATAAGGAAATCTTTTCAGCTAACATATTATCCAAGTAGAGCTTACCCTCAATCATAGGAGTAGTATCAGTAGTAGTGGCAAAAACCATAGACATGGGCAATGCTACTACCAAGGCAATAATATCCATATAGAAAATTAGACCCTTATGGATATTATGTTCAATGTCCAATATCTCCAAGGAATGCTTTAGTCCAAACTCGTTCTCCTTATTATCCACTAGAATACTATAGCCCTACTACTCAGGGGATGGATTACAGTCCTTATGCACATTCACCAATAGTTGGTCAATCAAATCCCCCTTCCAATTCTTTGCCACTAGTTCCACCACTCACTATGCAAGGGGAACTACCATCACAAGCTCGGTAGAGACATGTTGTAAGGGCAGTGAATGTACAAAGAGAGGATCATACTAGTAATGCTAAAGGAAAATCTAAGAAATGTCCTTTCTTCAGGACAAGTCTAGAAAGAGATAGTAGACTTAGGACTTCATTGAAATAAGTTTCTCCTATGAAAAATCCTCTGACAACCACTGTGTTTTCCCAATAATTAGTTCAGGAACTCAGAACTATCATGCTGAAGAAGAAAATATTAGACTAGATAAAGGTAGAAACTCTTTCTAAGGAGGATAAGCATGGAGCCATACACATGTAGAGAATTCCATGCATTACCAATGATACAGAAGGATGTAGTTGTGGGTCAACATTTCAGAATGATAACACAATCATCTAAGAAATGCATGGAAGCATATGATCCACTTATTAACTTTTTTTTGAAGAAAATGACCCCAATTGAGAGTTTGCAAATGAAAATATCAAATCATAATCATACACTAGTAGATAGGGGAACTAAGGACATGAAATTAAAATTAAGGAATCAACAAGAGAGTATAGTTGGACCTATTGAAATGCAAAGACCATCTAGTCTGAAAAAATACATATCCTCATGTGATCAAAATTCAATTACCATCAAGATTACCTAGGACAATAACTAGAAAGTTCAATCACTCATGATGGTAAATGAATAACCTAGAGTGTATGATACAATGGATCTAGGGTCTATTTTTTGAACACTTGCCCATGAGTTCAGTCATGGGAGAGATGCCTTATCTTGATTTAGGAATTAATAAGTGCTTTTTAACTTTTTTGTTTTCTATTTTTTTATGGTTTATAATTTTTTTTATACCTTTTTCTTTTCTTAATACTTTTTTCAATTATTTGATATCTTCTCATTCTATTATACTTTTGATATCCTTTGACATTTTCTAATTCTTTGACAAATTTTGATTCTTTTTATTTTTCTAAATTTTGACATCTTTTCTACTTTTTCATGATTTTCATGTTCATTTTCATTTTACTTATACATAGTTTTGTCCAATTTCCAATACAACACATCAAATAAGGCAAGATGTAGTCCAAATAAGGTGAAGATTTCTCTATGTTATTGATCACAAGAAACTAGTTATCTATATAGTGAGACCACAACATCCATCCATTGATTCCAACAATAAGAGGTTCTTACCATGGTCATAATGATATTATTCTCATAATAAAACTAAGAATAAACTTGTAATCATTATGCTTGGACCAAAAAGTGAAGAACCAAGTGGAAATGAAAAGGGTATGGCATCAAGTGGATTTGTGGATTTTCTTAGATTTCTATTATAAGTTTTATAAGTTTTATCTTATTGCTTGAGTTGTATTATATCCTTGTAAATATAACAAAAAATGAGAGTAATAGTACAATAAGTATTTCCTTACCATGTCATAGGAAAGACATGTTACGCATGCCTGAAGGTAGTCCTTTGGTAAGGTTAATGTAATTAAGAAAATAAAATAAAATGCATGCACAAAAACAAATTTTTGGGGGTCCCATTGGAAAGACATGTTAACCATGCCTGAAGATAGGCAGCTTCTTAGAAATCTAAAAAAAATAATAATGAAGTGTAATGAATAAACTCCTCCCTTGAGAAATACACCAAGTGATATGACTCCTTGCAATAGTTGTAGTCTTTTGGTTGCAACACTTAGAGATGAAATAATTTGATGTCACTAGAACATGGTTTGGAATTGGTTTAAATCTTGGACATAAGGGCTAATGATTACATTAACCATAAGTAACACACAAAGATTCATTATGCCTATGGTAAGATACCTTATGTCCCAATTTCTAGTAATCCCTTCTTAAGTCCATCTCATCTCACTGTATAGTTAATCATAACTTGTGATTTTGTGTAATATAATGCTATTTTCCCAATCTAGCAATACTAACATATATGTTTTGCTAAACAAGTATGACTTACATTCAACTCCTTAAGTGCATAAAGACACTTTTAGACATGGTTATACAAGGGCACTACGGGTTAGAGCCTACGTTGGGGAGGACCCACTTGTGTAACTTTTGTATTTCATACTTTAGTGGTAACATCACATCATATTGTGCCTTACAAAATAATAACAACTTAATAAATACTTCCCATAATATCTAACAATCTATTCATGCACTAGAACTTCATTACCCATCTCTTATCCATCCAATAAGATTTTGTTACCCAGGATTCCTTGTTCATGAACTTTGAATGCCAAATTTTTGAAAATTGTGCATCATTGCTGGCCTAGGACCCTTTAAACATGCTTCATACCCTCTAGACATTTCATTTGACTCATTTTTTCTAAAATATTATAGAAAAAATTGAAATTTTTAACAATGATATCGTAGGCCCTACAATATCGTATCTATGATATATGACCTACGATATTGCCCTCATGAAAATTGTATATATAGGTGTAGGGAGTTAGTGAATTTTTTACTTTCTCATTTGTAGTAAGAGAAGTTTTTGCAGTTTTTTTTTCTCAAAGCTCTTGCACACTAACTTCCACTAGCCATAACTTTGCCCTTGTAGCTTTAATTTCAAAAATTCTTGAACCTTATTGATCCTAAAGCTCTCAACTTCATTGTGGGGGGATACTTAGCACAATATCACAGAGCTAAAATTTAAGCAAAAAATTTCTAACACCCAAAAGATATCTTAAAGGATAAGTACAAAGGAATAATGAGATTTCTATAATTCGTCAATCAAACTAAGGTAGAAAACACTTAAAAAATCCTCTTAATGTATCATACCAACAATTTTAAGCCATAAATAAGAACAAGAATGATAACTATGAAGGGTTATAAGGATATAACACCTAAGGAGGTTCCTTTTCAAAGATTTTTTCTGACTCTGCAATCATAATAAGATAAGAAACTTGATTTAACCAAGGGTATGAGTGAGGTAAAGTAATGTTAAGACTTCATGTGAATACTTTAATAATCTCAAACCCTTGGTTATCATACATGGTTCCAAAGAGAGTGCCTGGCGAGGACCTTTACAACCAGGGAGCAAAAGATAAAGAGGTGATGGGAGAGCTCAAACAGGGGAGCAAACCATAAAAGAAGGCCATGTAGAGTAGGAGGCTCAATTATACAACATCAATCAATAGAATCCTATCATAGAGAAATCAACTCAAGGAGAGGTAGAGATTCCACAATTACCAAGACAAGGACACTGCCTCACACTATCATTAGATTACCTTCAAGTCATTCAAGAGAAATTCATCATGTCCATGATTATCGTGGAACTTAATTTTGGTCCATTCATGGAATTTTATTTGGAAATGATAAAAGCACAAATCCAAGAGTCACCAGTATTGCCCACACTTATAAGTAGTGAATAATGATACTTAGGAGAGACATATAATTTTGGCACGACAAGAATGTCGATGTAATGGTCACGATTAAAAGATTCTTGGTATCCTATTCAGTGAAAGTGATGACTAAGGCCCTCAATGTGATCAATGAAGGGGCAAACCTGGCATAGATCTTAACTAGATCTAGTACTGATGCAAGGAGACTATAATTGTAATGTGCATATGACAAGGATGAAAAATATTATAGTGAGCTAACCTCAGAAGAAGATCTATTGCAAAATTAGCACCTACAACTTGTTCCCTACCAAAAGGCTTAATTGAATCTTAACATATGCAGCTAGAGGGAGCATCATCTTGATGGAAAAATTTAATGTAAGCATTGTCCATCTCTACTTCCTTGAAATTCAAAGATGGTTCAAACAAAATAAGGCAAGAAAGTTAACACTTCCATTTTCTTGGCTTATTAGGAAGTTGTGCACATAAGCTAGAATCCTACTAATGATGTTCCTATGAAGGCTCAAAATGCTTCATACACATAGATGCTTAAACTAATGTCTCCAAAGAAAGATCATGTAGAAAAACAAACATGCATTGAGGGAACTACAGGCAACACACTTATAGATAGCACTCTAGTTACTATTCAGCAACAACAGGCTGAGCCTAGTAGTCTACAACAAACTGAGAAATAGCAATAACAACAATAGAAACAACAAGTTCCACCTCCACTGTAGGATTACAAGTCATTGATGACCCATCAGTAATAGATTGTAAAAACTATCAGCTGGGTAACAAGAGAAGAGGCTAATCTATACAAGGTCATAGACAATGCAATTAGACCCATTGTTTCAATAGATCCTATGAGTGAAAATATTTCATTGCAGTTAGGAAGAGGGAATGAATGATCATCATAGATATTAGGGAACACTACATCATTTCAAGTGATGCTAGAAACTTGAGAAGGAGCCCTAGTAGTGGTCATGCAGCATCAAGATATAGTAGAAGTAGCAGAGGTAATCATAGATCATATTAAAAAATCATTCAACATCCTTGTTAAGCCATAGAAAAATATTTTAGGAGTAAGAGATAATCAAATTCTTGTCGATTCCCTAATGAATCCTATTGAACATGAGGACATCTTTGACAAACTACTGCAAATAGGGCAATTCATGCAAATTTTTGTTGATATCCTAATAGATATTATTGCAATGTATTCTAAACTAATTTCCAACAAGGAAAACTTGGTCATGTCCAAGACTAGGGCAAAGCATGCTGAAAATGAGGTTAGAAGATTATAAGAAGAGCTAACCACCTTGCGAGTTGAAAGCAGAGATCCTACATAGTTTTTGGCACTAGACCAACTAGAATAGTTTAGAAATAATCATGTGAATAAGCTAGTTGATCAAAACATGTAGATGGAAAAGGAGGAGGAGAAGGCAGTATGGAATGATTCAATGGTAGAAGCTTAGGCATATGCACATGCCAAAGATACTCCCTGCTTCGTAAGAAGAGAATAAGTAATTAGCTATAGACAACACAAGGTTGAAAAATGTCAAAAAAATAGAAAAATGTTCTTGAATAAGGCATTCATCAATTAAGAGAACTTATGATGGTCACTAATACATGAGCTTCCTGGCCAGAGAAAATAGGATGCCATCAATGGAAGAAGTCCATGCAATAAGATAGAAATCTACTATAGAAATAAGTGTGCAAAAAATGAGGTCAAAAAGCATGAGGCTAAAGGAAAATTTTAGAGACTAGGTGGACATGTATAAGTAGATCAACAAGAAAGAGATCTAGACGAAAAAGGCTACAATTAGTTATATATCTATGTAGAATCCTGATTAGAAGCCAATCCTAGACAACCTTGCTCATGTTCACTGGACAAAATTAAGAATAAAGACCTATAGATCAAAGATCTTCTAGAAGACATGAGGTTTGCTAATCTTTGTTATGCTAACTTATCCATGTTAACAATAGGTAGGCCCAAAAATGAGCTAGAATAATAAGTAATGACCATGTATGATTTGTATGAGAAAGAGTTTCTTAACAGAAAGGATGTGCTACAAAAGCTACACATGGCAACCTCAAAACTCGAGATTATTAAAGGCTAGCTATTAAGGCCAAAAGGATGTTGCAACTAACTTGACTCATCTCATGTTACATTATTAGGAACTTAGAAAGATAGCCAAACTATTAGAAGAAGAAAAATGACAATTCGTAGCATGGTACATAAAAGCAAATCAAACGTTTCCAAAGCTTCCATGCCCATGCAATGTACTAGCTCCTTCACACATTACCCAATAATCATGGATGGTACATGATCCCTGAAAGGAAGAGGAAAAACTTTAGGCATTGCTAATAGATACCAGTTTAAGAAGCTTGATGA
The DNA here is from genome assembly GCA_015680685.1 of Gnetum montanum. Lineage (NCBI taxonomy): Eukaryota > Viridiplantae > Streptophyta > Gnetopsida > Gnetales > Gnetaceae > Gnetum > Gnetum montanum. Next base: position 1,475,217 of record MNCI01024428.1, on the reverse strand, counting down.
TAAGGGGAAGTAGTCGATGGAAGAGCCACCATCACTAGGAACCTAATTTACATTGAGCTCTTTCGAATTTTGTTTTATTTTTTCTTGTCATGAACTTATGTCAAGTCTTTGTAAAAACATCACTACAGCATTGAAAGTCATGTAAATAGCTTTTTATTCACATATAGAGTCAGATTTACCTCCCAATTTTGTAAGGAACTCTATCCTCTTTTCATTTTAACTTGAGGATGAGTTTCGTGTCAGTCATGGGGGTATGATAAATTCAAATTTTGATGCAATGTGATATGGTAACAATGATATCATATCAACGATGTCATTAATATGATGTTATAACACATGCTACATCATCATTTATACAATGTCTCAGGATGTGTGTAGCTTTATAAATATGACACTTGGATGCACAATCTACCAAATTTTCATTCCCATCGTAACCAAACTCTTGCAATTTAATTTCATGCACTTAGACTTAGCAATTAGAAGAGTGAATGTTGACAATGTGATGTGTTATAGTTTAATGGTATATTTGTTCAAGTAGTCACAATTACATAAGCCCAAGATGTGTCTAGTAAATTAGAAATGATTATCCATCATTATAGGTTAGAATAGACTTACATTTCCATTATTAGTTAGACTTATCATTTAATTATACTTCCATCATGTTTATAGTTAGGAGCATAAGTGGTCAATCGACATCACTTAACATACGTCTCACTACAAGCTAAACCATACACATAGAATTTACTAGCTTGAAGTGGGAAGATAGTGATTGCAAGCTTAAATCAATTACTAGCATATCAACATTGACCATCCATGGGTTACGATTAGGTTATGTGTAAACACTTGTAACTTGTATGGTTATGTGTTGGATTTCTTCACTGCTCATCAACTATCTTATGAAGTGAACATTTTCATTGCTTGTGTTTCCGTTCTTCACACTTGAAGCACTAGGTTTTTGATCAGCTATTGGCTTGAACCTTTGCTTCCTTGCCTTCATCTTTCTTGGTCTTTTCATTTTCATAACCTCTTTTAGTCTTCTTGTCATGGCTTCCATCCATGTCTTTATATTTGGACTTAGATCCCTTTTTAGATTTAAATCTATTTTCATTTTAGTTGGAAGTTTGTTTGCTCCTATTTATGAATTCACCTAATTTATTTTTAGCCTTGAGTTCCAAATCATAAGCCTCATTAAGATTTTGTAACTCATAAAAAGACAACTCTTACTAGTATGTCATTTTGAGATCTTTTAAAAAGATTAAAACCTATTTATACTTACTGTAGCTTGATGGAATAGATCATAAACTTCAATGTAGAATTCTTTGACAATCCTATTACCTTGCCTTAGTAATTTTAACTTCATAATGATCTCTTATCTTAGATGAGATCATTAAAATTTTCTTTTCAACCTATATTTTATTATAGACCAATCTTTGATGTGTTGACCATTTTATCTTTCATAATCTTGGGACTTCTTTTCCTAGTAAGTAGAAGGCATATCTTTTAACATAGATTTAGAAATAGGTATCCTCAAGCTATTTGATATCTCTTCTAACTTGAAATACTTGTCAAGTGCCTTAAATCAACTTGAAAAAACATTGGTGCCATATAAATCATTAAAAGTCTTCAACTCCACATGCAAAAGTGTAGTAACATTTCTATACTCTTTAGGAAGTATTACTTCATCTTCCTCATTAATATTGCATGGAGAAGAAGTAGTTACAACTATTAGAGTACTTAGAATTCTCATTTGAGAAATAGAATTTCCTCCAAGTGGAATCCTTGGCTAATGAGTTCCTACAATCCCATAGTTGGATTGTCCTACCTTACCGTTCACTCCATCTTTGCCTAGTTTTGAAACTTCCTCATCTAAATGCTCATGCTCATCAACTTCATATGTCTAGATATGGTTAGAACTAGCATTTTTTTCTACCTCTATGTTAATTTCATTCCATTCAAGCAACCATTATTTGGAAGGTAAACATCATGCTCTTCATGTCTCTATTTAGGGCCTTAACCTATTTTTATTCAGTGCCATCTAAAATGGACAAAAAAATCCTAAAATAAATAGTAGCCCAACTAGGCTGTAATGCCAATAATTCTAGAGTAGATTCACTCCAATTATTAAAATCACTTTCCAATAGTAAATCTAGATATTATGAAAAGATAACTTAATTTCTAGTAAACAAGAAAATTATCCATCTTCAATTATTTAAAAGAGAAGATTACAACAGGGTACTACAACCCATAAAATATCCAAACCTCTCTAATTACTAAAATGATGCTGCAAATTAGGAGGCTCTACAATGATATAATGGCTATTCTCAATGCAAGACACAACTAACAGAGAATCCCTTTTACAACCCAAAATTAATATCTCAACTCACAAGCAAGACTAGAATACATAGGCCTACACAATTCACCTTGGAGCTACAACCTCTATGCACTTAGTCAATGGGCTCTCTAAATCTCTTGCTAAACTCTCATTAACTTTCTATGGTATAAGCATAGAACAACATAGATTTATTAAGAAAAAAAGATAAGAAAATACTACAAAATCTTTCTCAAACTCTACTTGAATATTCATTATTTTTTCATTTTTTCCTACCTCCTATTGCTTTCCAAACCAGAATAGCTAATTTTGGAAGTTTCCCAATCATACGGGTTATCTCTAGCCTTCTTGGATTGTCTTCTATCAAATACTAGCTTTTGAAAAAGACATCTACTATTTCTAGAAGATGTCTCCTTCATGGGTGAGACATCTTCTCTAGTACAAATGTCTTTCCAGAGACGTCTTCACTCTATATAAGATGTCTTCTTTCAACCAAAGACATATTATGTCATGTCCAACACATCTTTTATGAAGACTCAGATCTCAAGCAAAATGTCTTCTTATTCTCTAAGAAATCTCCATAGAGCCCAAAACCTAAAAAACACACACGTATGGAAGAACAAGCGAATCAGAAGAGGTGTTCCTACACCAATAATGGCTAGACTTAGAGTGTCACCATGCTTACATAGCCTAGAACCATTTGGTTGATGTGGAATCTAGTGTTTGAGTAGTGAATAAAGCTTATGATTTTTCCTCATTTTACCATTGATGTGTTAAACATTAAAATACCAAAAACATCATAAAACATTAAAATAAAAAAATTATTTATTTCTCATTTTCATAAGTTGCAATTATTCAACCTTATCTAAGAAGGTCACAAATATATGGCATGATGTTGGGTTATTAAGGTTATGAATAAGAGCCATTCTATTAAGTTTTGTGTGTCATGTTGCACCTATCCCTTGAGAGATTATGACATGTGTGAATGTGCATGAGTATTGCATTTTTTTTCCAAGAGGGATCACAATGCATATGTGTTTATTATCATTTTGTTTTTTATAATCATAAAATCCATAACTATCATAAAATATAAAATTATAAACATCCTTTTATCCTTTCTTCCCATCGTGAAAACACAGGTGTCCATTGTATTATATGTATTATAATATATATTCTATTTCTTGAAGGTAATGACATACATGAGTGGTCTTTGCAATTCACTCAACATTCCTTTTGAAGATAATAACTAGATTGCATCATGATTCAAATGATATATTCCTTAGTATGAAACTAGTCCTAGATTTAGAAAGTGCTATTATGTATGTATTATGTTTATAGTATAGTGTGTTTAGTAGAGGTGGTTGACTTTTTGAAATATATCTTTACCTCTTGGGCCACACTTTGAGATTGCATTCATTATTTCAAGGTCTTTAGGGTGATTTTAGATTCATTCAGATGTTCTATGATCAATTTGGCATATTCCCTAGGATTCTTACTTATACCCTAACCTAAAATATGAAGTTTGTCTCTTGTGGGAGGGGGTGCGCTAACTACTTTGCATCAACACATATCTTGTGTTAATGCTAGGATGCTTGCACACCCTTCTTGTAAGCTTTGTTCACTTGTCTTTGCCTCTTGAGTATCCTAGGTTTGGTTGGACTACATTGACAAGCCTTTATTGATGCTAAGACATTGACAAACCTTCTCCATTCCTACATAAAAACTATAAATACCCAAGGTGAATTCTTCCACATAAAAAATTAATATTTAGTCATTTTCTTAAATCTTGTTACATCTAGTTGTGTGAAAATCTCTTTCTTCCTTGGGTAAGTTGATTTCCTTTCCTATTAGTATGTGTTTTGCATCATCACTTTCACAAGCATAACTAGACTCTATCAGAGTGCGACCATGCTTACATAGTTTAGAATTATTTGATTAATGTAGAGTTGAGTGTTTGCATGGTGAATAAATATTAGGATCTTTTCTCATTTTAGCATTGATTCCTTAAACATTAAAACACCAAAACATCATAAAATATTTTAAAATTTTGATTTAATTTTCATTTTCATAATTTGTGATGATTCAACCTTTCCCAAGAAGATCACAATTGTACAACATGGTGTTGGACCATCGAGTTTGTAACTAAGAGCCATTTTATTCTATTTCAGGTTTGTAGTTGCACCTATCCCTCGAGGAATTATGTCATGCATGAGTGTATGTGGGCATTGAATTTATCCCTAAGATGGATTGCAATGAATATGTGTTTATTATAATTTTATTCTTTACAACCATAAAATCCATAAAAATCATAAAGTATGAAATTATAAATATCCTTTTATCCTTCCTTCCCATTGCGAAAACGTGGGTTTACATTGTATTATATGTATTATAATATATTTTTTATTTGTTGAATGCAATAACATACATCTGTTATTAGGAACCTAATCAACATAATCTTCAAAGCTAAAACTAGATCACACCATGATTCAAATGATATAACCCTTGATCTAAAATTGGTCATGGATTTGGGAAGTATTTTGTATACCATATGTTTATAGTCTGGTGTGTTTGGTAGAAGTGGTTGGCTCTTTGAGATGTATCCTTGCCCCATGGGTTACACTTTGAGATTGCATGCATTATTTCAAGCTCTATAGGATGATTCTATTTTCATTTAGATTCCCTATGATCCTTCTAGCATATCCCCTTGGGTTTCGACTTATACCTAGACTAAAAATTGAATTTTATTTCTTTGGGAGGATGTATTGATTACCTGCATCAATTCATCCCTTGCAATTAGTATAGGGGCACTAATGCACCCTACTTGTGGGCCTCATTTGCATATCTTCTTCTCTTCAAAATCCAAGGTTTGGTTGGACTACATTGACAAGTCTCTATTGACACCAAGGTGCTAATGTACCATCCTTGCAAGCTTGGTTTGTCTATCTTGGTCTTTTGAATGTTGCAGATCTAGTTGGACAATGTTAATGAGCCTCTATTGATGTTAAGGTACTAATGAATCCTCTCTATTCTTGCACAAAAACTATAAATACTTGTAATGAGTTTTCTTACACAACAAGTTAATACTTAGTCATTTTCTTGGATCTTTTTGCATCCAATTTGTGAAGAGCTCTTTCTCCATTGGGTAAGTAAATTTCCTTTCTTGCTTATGTATGTTTTGCATTTACTTTCACAAGCACAGCTAGACTTTGTTAGAGTGCTACCATGCTTACATAGCCTGAAATTGTTTAGTTAATGTGGAGTCTAGTGTTTGCATGGTGAATAAATGTTATGATTTTTTTGCATTTTACTTGTTCATGCCTTAAATATTAAAAATACTAAAAAAATCATAAAATATTAAAAAAATAAAACTATTTATTTAATTCTCATTTTTATAAGCTGCGATAATTCAACCTTATGCAATGAGGTTACAACTATATGACATGGTGTTGGCCATTGAGGTTGTGGCTAAAGCCCTTTTATTACATTTCATGTATGTTATCACACATGTCCCTTGACGAATTGTGACATGTATGAAGGGGAGATTTCGTTATATTTGGAATATACCATTAATTTTAGATATTATGAAATTATTAAATTTTTGAACAATGAGTAGTAATCTCTATAAATATTATAATATATAGTCAAAGTACTACATTATTTAAATTAATAATCATAAATTTCTATGATTCCATGATATTCATTCATATTAAAAAGCAATTCATATCATGTTAACTTTAAGTAAGTACTTATCTATTCTAAAGTACATATTAGTAGAAACTTCAATATAGTTAATCTGATTCTTTCCAAAAAAAATTTATTCATTTCAATTGAAGATAAGGAAAGTACAAGGAGATTTTTCATATATGCATATGATTCTTAGAAACATGAGTTTGAATGCATTTTGTAATTTGATATTATTCAATTCTATTCATATCCTATGCATTAGTGTTTCTGTTATGTCACAACATCTTTTTGATTGCCACTTTTGCTTTCTTATTCAATTTTACATATTTTTCATCTTCTGTTTTGCTTATCCATGCATCAATCTCTAAACTAGATTCCATTGTTTCAATCTCATTATCCTTTTAATTATACATCCAGTCAAAATTCATCCATGTATCCTTTACTCTTGATTTTGGTGTAAAATAGTACACTACTATATCTTTTATAATTTCATCCCTTGATTTAATGTTTCTTGCTCTACCCACACATATAATGTCTTCTTCATTTCCATCTCATGTGTCACATCCCCATTCCCAAATGATGATATTGCCTAACGAAGATGGTGCCTCTTCATAACAAGTGTTATTGTTATCGTAACAAGACCCAAAAGGGTAGCTGTAATTAAGACTCAAATGGGCATGTTGTAATAATAGACATGTCTCTTGTGGTGACCTTTCGGGGTTTGACATAAGAAATTTATACTTGAGCTAGAGGTCATGCAAGCATGGGGTGGTGAAGCTGGTACAGGTAGGTCATAGGACCTAGGTGAAGCAACATAAGAAGTGGACTAGCCATCCCTTCTGGTTGGTTATATGCCTAACCATGGTGGCAATGCTAGATTGCCTCTAGGGGATAGATGCCAAAGGAAGAAAGCCCCAAGGAACACTCTCAAAGCATGATCCAAATACACTGTTCCATATCAATAAAGCATTTTTTTTCTTTCTCTTTCTGCACTTTCTCTATTATTTCCTTTACATATAATGTCTAATGTTACATATATTTGATGTTTGGTACATCATCTTCATATGCATCATGTCTAATATATCGCATATTTGATATTTTCCATGACATTCAAGAATGGGATGTCACAATTGGTATTAGAGCAAACCATGATCCAAGGGCCATTCAAAACCATGGGCTAACTACAACATCAATTTGATGATGAACCATGAAGCCACAACACAAAGAAAATCATTACTCATCACTGGATGCACCATATGTCTAAGGATATCATTGATCGATGAAGATCTGATTACGCCTCATCAAGATTCATCAATTGCATGAGATGTTAGTAAGACAAGAATACACTAGTCTAGGTAACTCTTACCCATCTAAATACTATAAATATTAATTGATTATGATCATTGTTAATTTTCTCCCAAAAAAGTTAGTAACCATGACCTTAATTGATTTTTTTTGTTGAAACTCATTATCCTAAGTAACTTTGAATCATTTACAAATTATCAAGTCATCCATATGTCAACTTAGTAATGTTGGTTTAGTAGAATAAGCTAGTTGGACTTTTCAAAAATCTTGAAAATTTAACTTCCTTTTTGAACCCTGAGACTATCTCCAATGCATAGTACTTGTCAAGACAATTCCAATGGTACAAATTTTGTCTTGATTAGAGTTCTAGTTTGAGAGATATTGTTGTTTAAAGTTTCTTGTTATGTGTGCATTAAAATAATATTAAATTATTAAAATAATTAAATTACTATTTGAAAAAAATAAAAATTTTAATGAAGGGAATCAACTTGGAAGTGCCATTTATTGACACTGAACCTTCTCCTTGTCATTAGTTGACCCAACACATCAACTGCTGAGGCAAGTCGAATAAAATAATATTAAAAAGTTAAAAGAAAAAAAAAGAAGGAAGAAGAGCAGAAGGTCATGGGTTCAAACCCAAGCCCCCTTTTTGGATTTCAAATTCTTATATATATAATAAATAAATAAATTTTTATAAATAAATAAAGAAATAAAAGGTGGGAGGTCAAGGGTTTGAACCCAAGTCCCCTTGCCCAATTTTATTTAAAAGAAAAAGAAATAAATAATAATAATAATAATACATATAATAATAATAATAATAATAAAATAAATAAAAATTTTGGCCCTAGTAGCCAAGGCCACGACCAACCCTTGATGTTGACCATGGTAAGGGTTGGCAAGCCTGTTTGTGCAACATTGTGTCTAGCAAATGGCCAACAACAACAGAGCTTTTGTTACATTGTATAGCCTTCTATCAATCATTTCCCACCCCCTACAATAGCCCACTACATGCTACAATAACTACCACCCACACTCTGCAATAGCTTGTCATGTATTGCCTCAAAGGCTTGTTGCTAGCCGCTTGTGTGTACCACGCCCCTCACTGCTTATGCCTGTCCTGCCATCACACACCACTGTCATTGCGCGTCAAACACCATTCATCTATAGTTGTTCCATGCCATCATTGTGGTTCTACCTTCCTTGCTACTACCATTGGTGCTGCCATTCCACTTAATGCCATCCCTACCCCTACTGCCATCACATGTCACATCTACCTCACTCCGCACTATTGCGTGCCATTGATGGACGCTGACAGCATCGTCTATAACAGCCCATAGCAAGCACCATGGATACCAATGATGCCATTCATAATTGCCCATTGTAGGCACCATAGAGGTCAATGATGTTGTTCATAATGGCCCAATCTTAGGCACCTCAGGCACCAATGGTATCATTCATAATGGTCCATCTTGGCTACTGCGGGCACCAATGGTGCCATTCATAATAGCCCATCGCAGGCATCACAGATGTTGATGGTGCCATTCGTAATGATCCATCACAAGCATCATAGATGTTGATGACACTATTCATAATGGTCCATCTTAGGCATCATGGGCACTAACAATGTTGTTCATAATGGTTAATCATGGGTACCCATGGAAACCAACATTGTTACCAATAATGACTTGTTTTGGAATGCTCTACCATCGAAAATCCTCATGAAAAATTACTACCCTTCAGCACCATTTTTGGGCCGCATAGGCCCTATAAGAGGTTACATGGGCCCACCAACTCGCTAAGGGTTACATCGAACCCATTTTGGACTAGGCAAGCCCACACATAGGCCATGGAGGCCCACATGCTAGCTATGCAAGCCCTTGTGCAAGCCATGTAAGGCTTAGCTTAGGCTACCTACGCCTCATTCCACTACTATATCTTTTATGATGTCATCCATTAATTTAATGTTTCTTGCTCTACCCACCCATATAATGTCTTCCTCATTTCCATCTCATGTGTCACATCCCCCTTTCCAAATGATGCTACTACCTAATAAAGATGGTGTCTCTTCATAACAAGTGTTATTGATACTGTAATAGGACCCAAAAGGGCATGTTATAATAACAAATGTGTCTCTTGAGGTGAGCTTTGGTGGTTTGACCTAAGACATTTATACCTGGGCTTAGAGGTGATGCTAAGCATGGAGTGGTAGAGTTGATACAGGCAAGTTGCAAGAGCTAGGTGAAGTGTGACAAAAAGTGAACTTACCATTTCTTTTGTCTAGTTATAGGCCTAACTTTGGTGGTAGTGCTGGACTGCCTCTAAGGGATAGATGCCATAGGAAGAAAACCCCAAGGAACACTCTTAGAGCATGATCTAGATACACTATTCCATATCAATAAAGCATTCTTTTCATTCTCTTTCTACACTTTATCTATTATTTTCTTTATGCATAATTTTGAATGTTACATATATTTGGTGTTTGATACATTGTTTTCATATTCATAATGTCTCATATATCGTATATTTGATGTTTGCCATGACATCTGGTAATGGGATGTCACATCATGACCTAACTAAAAGGATCATTCCATTTGTGATTTTAGAAAATAAATTAAATGACCTCTTTGGTTTCTTATTTCTTAACCCAACCTATGTAGTTTCCTATTCCTTTTCTTAAGTTCCTTTAATGTCTAATCCTAGATCCCATAATATCTTGATGAATACTTCTTGGCTAGAAATGCTCTATAATAGCATCCCTACATAATATTGTACCTTGAAAATCATCTAAATTTTCTAAAATATGTTTCTAGTAATTTATTTTTTCGATCCACTCTTGCTTTTCATTTTTCTAAAGACCTTCCATAACCTCATCCCACATCTTAATATAGAATCTAATGTAATTTGTAATCACTACTATGTATTTTATCTAATGAGATACAATGTCTAGGATCCTTGGTTCATCCATATGAAGATTTGGATGTCCATTAGCATTTTTCCATAGCTCAAATTATTCAAACCAATTTTTTCCCTTGATATTTCTTTTACATATTTTCATAGAAGTTTCCTTCCTTAGGTACAATTTGATATAATGAATATGTTAAGTTCCACAAAGATTCTTCACCTAGATTAATATGTATCCTTCAAGGAATCCTATAAAATCATACATCATATCAATGTAATATTGTGTGTAGTTAATTCATCTATCTTTATCTATAGGATGATACATATTCATAAGCTCTGATAGAGAAATTATATCATTGAAAGTCTTTCAAAACTTCCATCAATATCATCATATGTATGCCATACTAGAAGAAAACTTAGCTCTATAACCTTGAAAATTCTTCTAGTCGAAAGTAATGATAAACAAAGGAAAACATATATATTCTTGTTATTTCCCCCACAGTATCTATTTGTAGGAAAAGTGTAGTAGGTAATGGTTTAAAATTAGAGATTATATTGATTTCATCTAAATAATATAAAGTATTATGTTCTTCATATATAAATCTTGAATGGTTGAGTAGTGCTTCTATAAGTAACCATTTTTTGGGATTATATTTTTTGTTCATCATATCACCATACATCATAATAGGATTCTCCTCCAAATCTCTCAAATATTTTGACAAAGATGTTATGCTAAATTATGAACCCATCTATATATAAAATAAACTAAATTGATTGAAACCTTCATATCCCTATCCTTTTACTAGAATTCTTGTAAGATATATTTCAAACTTCTTCTTCTTGGGAACATCCTTAGGCAAGATTAACAACTTTGGCAATGACTTTTTTGACTTATCCATTCTATCATGAATGATTCTTAAGTAATTATTAGGCTACATCGTTGCTAGATTCCTGTGAATGTTGTATGTGTTTCTGCATAAATCCATATAATCATAATGATTTGCAAGCTTCCTTTACATTCTTTCTCTCTCCAATGGATCCTTAGTACATTTCTTTCTCCTTTCCAACATATGATAAGTTTTACAAATTAAGAAGTCATGCTTTTTACTAAAATTTATATTTGGACAATATTTGTTGAAGATCTTTGATAATTAACTTTTACTAATTAGTGGTAATCCTAGATCAAATAATCCAGGATTAATGCAATTCTTTAGTAAAATGCATTGACTCATATTCAAAGGAAATTTTTTAATTGGTTCAAATGTTGCATCCCTCATAACATGTATACATTCTAAAGGTGAATGGTCAACCATTTCATTAACCCCTCTCTTAACAATTGTGATTGCTACATTCTTGCTTGATCTAGACTTTACCTTGCTAATGTTACCGTGATCAAATACCACATGTCCATCCTTGAAATTACATACATGATTGTAGAATGTACTTCTTTGAATAGCATGAACTATATGCTAGGACTTCTTACAAATCTCAATTTTAAAATATTTCATTGTCTTCATTATACAAATTACATTCTTCATAAAATGATTTGATTCAAACTCATGCATATTCTATGAACATTTTTCATAACTATTAATTATTAGCATCATTTTGTAAGCACTCCTAATGTCATCCATAGTAATTTCCTACATACAGTTCCTGTTGCAACAGTTTTATACATGATGGATATAAAATTGTCTCGACGGTAGGAGGATCCTATTCTTACTATTCCTTCCTATTCTCTTTTATCGATATGGTCATCCTTATTGCTACTCTTGTAAGATCTCTTATTTGTGAATATATTGTAGATTGGATATATTAGTCTACTATTTATGAGATCAACAAATTAAATCTCCTTTCATACATTTACCTCAGTAGGATTGGAACTACTACTCGTTGGTAGAAAAATGAATTGAGCATTCAAAATATCATATACATGATCCTCCCGTCATACTATCATTGCTAGGATATCCTTGAAGAATAGATAATAGTTCTTGATTTCTACATCAATTGATTCAACATAGACACCAATTTCATTATAAGATAGATGAACAATAGAATAATTAGTTACTTCATGCATATAGCATATAATCTTAATTCTATTTTATTTTATTGAGTCTACCACAGTATCATCTATCTAAATTCTATAAATTGTTCCTACTGCAAGGAATCATTCCTTTGTATATTCATCCTTTATCATATCCTTTCTTCCAATACCTCCTCATACTTCTTTATATCATTTAATAGTTGATCCATGTATACACTATATGAATCTATGTTAAGAGAAAAACATAAATGTATAGGTCACACATCAAAAATATATAACATGCTCTTAAAATTTCTAATAATGTTGGAATACATTATATAAATTGAAAATGATATAATATTCCACTATAATTATCTAACATGTTCTTAATTATTCATCAGTGTTGAACTAGGAAAAACATATAATTTATCACATAGTCAAATTCAAAAAAAGTAATCATTTAAAATACATACCTAGGATCAATGCTAAAGAAAAAACATGTATTACACTCATATTCATAGGTTGAATAACCCAAAAATCTCTAATAGTTTAAGCTAATCATTATGTATTTAATGTTTGAAAAGGATCCTTTATTTTACAATAATCTTGCTAGGTTGCATGTCTGAGAAACACCATATTTTTAATACAGTCTATATAGGTCTCATGTTAAACCAACCACATCTTTCTTTATAAGAATCTAGCTAGGTGATGAGAGTGGTTACTCTAGTAGTTATTCTAATTATTAGAGTAGTTACTCTAGCGGTTACTCTAATTATTAGGGTGGTTACTCTAGCGGTTACTCTAGTAGTTATACGAATTATTAGAGCAGTTACTCTAATTATTAGAGTAGTTGCTCCCAAGTCTATAAATACAGTGCCCAGCCGCACAATTGGGAAGAAGTCTTTTAGCAGTCAAGTAGCGAAACTCTTGTAGTCTGTATGAAAGTTAGAGTATTTTCCAAGTGCCCACAGTAGGAGGTCTAAGTGTGGATGGATCTTTATTCGAGTATTGTGTACCTGAGCACACCTTGTGTATAGCAATAAAGACGAGCTCTTTGATTCATCCTTGCAGTACTTCTTATGCATTTATTTTATTTTATGCACTTTACATTTCTTTTATTAGCACAGTAATTCATTTTGATCAATTAAGCAAATCGTTAAATTACATAAGCACGACCACTTCAAGCATGTGTGCAATGCTTGGTAACCCAGTAATGATTAGCATTTGGTAATCCCAACAGTGTTGCATTGGTTCAAGATGTGTATGACAAGTGGGAATGAATGTTGGTGTTAGGATTAGTTAGAACTTAGTTAATGAGTACTGAAGTTAAATTAGTCACTTAGTTACCTCTCTCCTTCCCTACTAGCATAGGACATAAAAACATAAAAGCTATAAAAATCATATGTCTCAAGCTTACTTAACCATATAATCATGACATACAGGTAAGCTCGAGAAGACAACAATCAACCAACCCATCCTTGTTCCACAAGGACGCATAAGCACTTAGTCCTTGGAATTCAACTAGATCATGCATGAAACGCTCATATTCGTATGGTTGAGCGTAGAGGTACCTCGTCGCTCATCACTAGGTATCACATCCAACCAACCACCTATATTTTTAATACAATCTTTATAGGTTTTAAGTTCTAGAAACATATTATTCATAATACAAGCTCTCGTATCTTATACTAATATTAATAGAATCTTCATACAATGAACTCTATGTATATTATACAAATGTATATTATAAAAATCTAGAGAGGTTGCATACTTGAGCAACCTAGAGTTTTTTTTACAATTATGAGAGTTTGCACACTGAAGCAACCTAGTTTTAAAGGACACTTATAAGAGGTTTCATGCCCACACAATCTATTGTTTTGATATAATTTTTGAGATGTTTCATTTCAAAGAATTCTTATGTTTTTAGTATCATTTTGAGAGGTTGAAATCCTGAGAAACCTCTTTTTTTGGATAAATATTGATAGGTTATAGGTACAACAAAGATCATGTATTTCAAACAAAAATAGGTAAAATTCACTAACAATCAATATGTTATTTTCAATTTCATTATGAGAGGTTTCATGCCTAAGAAACATAGTGTTATTAATGCAATTCTTAGAGGATGCATACTCAGCCAACCTCCTCCTTTTGGACAAATATTTATAGGTTGTACATGCAATGAAGACGCTTTATTTTAGACAAATCTTGATAGGCATTAGGACTAATAAACCTATTATTTTTATCAAAATTTTGAGAGGTTTCACACCTGAGCAACTAAGTATTTTTGGTACAATACTGAGAGGTCTTACATCCAAGAAACATCAATGTGTTTTAGTAGCATTCCTTGAGGTTGCATGTTCAAACAACCTATTCTTTCTAGACAAATACTAATAGGTTGTAAATGCAACAAAGATCTTATCTTTTAAACAAATACATGTAGGTTTCACTACTAAGAAACCTTATGTTTTACCATAATTATGAAAGGTTGCATGTCTTGGAAATGTAGTGTTTTTGGTAAAATTATAAGAGGTTGCACATTCAACCAATCACATGTTTTTAGTAGCATTATGAAAGGTTGCACATCTAAGAAACCTCTTTCTTTTGGAAAATATTGATAGGCTAAAAATGAAATAAAGATATTGTATGTTAGACAAATCCTAGTAGGTTGCATGACTAAGCAACCTATTGTTTTATCCATAATTGTGTGAGGTTGCACACCTAAGCAACTAGAGGTTTTCAATTTAATTATGAAAGGTTGCATGCCAGAGCAACCTCATGTTTTGAGTATAATTATGTAAGGTTGCACGATCGAGCAACCTACTATTTTATGTATTATTATGAGGGATTCCACACCCAAGCAACCTCATGTATTCTAGACTAATATTTTAGAAACTATATTTTAGACATGGATTTTAATCTTACTGAAATTTGATATGTACAAATAACTATGTTTCATGACTTTTTGAAATATCTAGATAATTAAAACTATATGAAACTATTCCTTAGAGTATAAAAATTTTTGAAAATGCTTTTTTAAAATAATATTCTTATTTATAAGATTACATGGGAATCTATATGAAAATAGAATTAGTATACTTTGCGATATCAAAATACACATACTTATAGGATAACTTACATAGAAATATAATTGGAACTCATTTGATCAATGAATTTACCTAATACATAAAAATTTAGATGAATGTAAATGAAAATATAAAAGAAAAAAATATGGATAGTATATTCAAATGTTCTTTTGATAATAGTTGCAATAGGAAGGACAATATGATGATTGTCTATTTACAAACAATAAGAAGATTACTAAAAAATGACTAGTCAATGAAAATAGTATCTATTGTTGTTGATGAGAATATGAAATATTCCTTTGTGACCTATGATGCTTCTGCAATTCCTAAATTTTGGAACACAAAGATTTGAAAGGAAATGAGTGAGTTAATCATATAGAGAATAAATAGTTTTTTGGATGGTATTTAATTTGGAAAGATGTATGAAGTGAAGAAAAGGACTAGAGGAATACCTAATATTTTTGGATGTGCTTTTCCTATTTACTATTATTATCATCAAGCAAACCTGCGCACTACCAAGATGTGGTTTCCTACAATGCTATTTCTATCTTTTTTGAAATGTAATGTTTCTTTCTTTTGGATTTTAGATATATTTTATTTTCTTGCTTAGTGTTTTGACAAAAAAATATTTAATATTTATTGAGTTTATTGATGGTAGTTATATTAGGTATTAAAAATTAATTAAATTAAAATATGTAATATATGATAAATGAAATGAGACCTAGTAGTAAAAGATGAAAATTGTGTCTCCATCCTACTAGAGATCATTATTTCAATTCTTAAAAAATAAAGAGATTTAGTTTTATTATTGGAATTGTAAAAAATGAGAGCTTAGTTTGGTTGTTCTCCATTACTATGTCTACAAAGTTGGGATAGATCTTGATGGAGATTGAGTGACAAAAATTACTAGAGAGTAAGTTGTAGTAATTAGTGTGTCTAAATCACCATCAAAATTTGCCACAAATCATGATCCATAATTATATGGTTGTTAACCAAACAAGTTCTCATTCAATTTATTAATGGAGAAAAGTCATTCATTTATATTATTTACTTTATCGTAACCATTTCAATGTGGGATTATTCCTACATTATGGAATTATTTATATTAGTCATTTTTCTAATTGTAAAAAATGAGAGCTTGGTTTGGTTATTCTCCCTTACTATGTCTATAGAGTTGGGGGAGATTTTGATGGGGATTGAGTTACATTAATTACAAGAGTTCAAGCTTTAGTAATTAGTGTGGCTTTGTCCCCATCAAAAGCTACTACAAATCTTGATCCATAGTTAGATAGTCCTTAACTAAACAAGTTCTCATTCAATTTATTAATGTGGAATTATTCCTACTTTATGGAATTATTTCTATTAGATTTGAGATAGGTGATGGGCATTGTGTCTCCATCTTACTAGAGATCATTTTTCTTTCAATGGTAAAACAATGAGATCTTGGTTTGATTGTTCTCCATTACTATGCCTACAGAGTTGGGGCAGATTTTGATGGGGATTCAGAGACAAAAAGTACTATAGCTTAAGCTTTAGTAATTAGTGTGGCTGAATCACTATTGAAATCTACCACAAATCATGATCCATAGTTACATGGTTCTTAACAAAACAAATTCTCACTTAATTTATCAATGTAGAAAAGTTATTCATCTATATTCTTTACTTTGTCATGGTTTCTTTAATGTGGGATTTTTTCTATGCTATGGAATTATTTCTATTACATTCACTTCTATTCACACATATCCATAAACACATAGTGGATTTGAATTTGGATGATACTTACGTTATAAAATGAGAACTTGATACGATTGTGCTCCATCACTATGTCTAGAAAGTTAGTGGGGACTTTGATGATGATTGAGTAACATCAATTACTAAAGTTTGATCTTTTGAGTAATTAGTGTGGCTAAATCAACACCAAAGTCTATTTGAAATCATGATTCATAGTTAGATAGTTCTTAATAAAACAAATTCTCATTTAATTTATCAATGTAGAAAATACATTCACTTATATTATTTACATTATCATCATGTCTTTAATATGGGATTATGCATACATTATTATTCATTTCTATTCTTTACTTTGTCATCACCTATTATTTATGTATGAAGCTTATGTACATATAATAGTTTTAAATAGGTTTTAAAAGATATTTCTCACTGTTATAGATTCATGAATCGTATATAGATATAATTTAAATGTGTTTTAAACATTAATTCAATTAAAATATGTAAAAATGATAAATGTAGTAAGACTTGTATGATGACCATTGTGTCTGCATCCTTATAAACATCATTTTTTAGAGTTGATAACATGAAACAATGAATAAAATAAAAGCATGGTTTGATTTTGCTTCATCACTATGTATATAAAGTTGGTGCAGACTTTGATGGAGAGAGTAACATTAGTTACTAGAGCTTAATATTTCTAGTAATTAGTGTGGCTAAATCACCACCAAAGTCCATTTCAAATCATGATTCATAGTTAGATAATTCTTAATCAAACAAGTTCTCACTTAATTTATCAATGTAGAGAAGACATTTATTTAGATTATTTACATTATCATCACCTCTTTAATAAGGGATTATGCATACATTATTATTCATTTCTAGTATTTACTTTGTCCTCACCTATTATTTATGTATGAATTTTATATACATATAATGGTTTTAAATAGTATTTAAATGATATTTCTCATTGTTAGAGATTCATGATTCATATATAGATATAATTTAAATATGTGTTTTAAAAATTAATTCAATTAAAATATGTAAAATATGATAAATGCAATAAGACTTTAGGTGATGGATGATGGGTGATGACCGTTGTGTCTCCATCCTTCTAGACATCATTTTTTAGTGTTGATAACATGAAACAATGAATAAAATAAGAGCTTGGTTTAATTGTGCTTCATGACTATGTGTACAAATTGGTGTAGACTTTGATGGCAAGAATAACACTAGTTACTAGAGCTTTATCTTTCTAGTAATTAGTGTGGCTCACTTGCCACCAAAGTCCGCTTTAAATTATGATCCGTAGTTTGATGGTTCTTAACCAAATAAGTTTCCATTCAATTTATCATTATAGGGAAGGCATTTATATATATTCTTTACATTTTCATTACCTCTTCAATGTAGGATTATACATACATTATTATTTATATCTATTCTTTACTTTGTTCTCACCTATTATTTATGTATGAAGGTTGTGTACATATAATGGTTTTAAATTTTTTTTTCAAGATATTTCTCATTGTTAGAGATTCATGAATTGTATATAGATATAATTTAGATGTGTATTTATAAAATTAAACCTCATATACTCTTATGCATGAAAGAGTTATTTTGGAGAATCTAGGGTTTAATGTTGACTATCAGACATGTGAAGAGGATTCTTGGTATCTCAACCTAAAATCATGCAAGAGTGATGTTGGAGAACCTAAGGTTTAATGTTGGCTATTAAACATGTATTTTGTGTACCTAGTCATAGATAAGATCATACTAGGAATAGGTTTCTTGAAATTCAAAATCTAGTAGTAGGCATTACATTTTTACATCATGTTGTCGAATTCTAGTAGCATGACTTACATTATGCCTTTGCCTATCAAAATGATGGGATGATTTGAAATGTATTTTAAAATCTCACCTATCCTCATGCATGTAAGAGTAGTTTTGAAGAATCTAAAGTTTCTTCAAAATTATAATAGTGAGAGCTCTATTATTATTCCAACCCACTATCATGCATAAAATATGTACTTCATCTTATCCAGATAAATGGAGGATAACTACATGATCCCTTGAGTTGTTCAAAGGATGAAAGAGTCTCTTTGGAGAATATAGAATTTAATGTTGGATATTAAACATGTGAAGAGGATATCTGGTATTCTGACCAAAGAGCATGCAAGAGTAGTGTTGGAGAATCTAGGGTCTAATGTTGGCCATTAAACATGTCTTCCATGTACCTAGTCATAGACAAGATCATACTAGGAAGAGGCTACTTGAAATACCAAATCTAGTAGCATGCCTTACATTTGTACTTCATGTTTTCCAATCCTAGTAACATGAATTACATGATGCCTTTAACTGTCAAAATGATGAGATGAATTGGAATGCATTTTAAAATCTCACCTACTCTAATGTATGCAAGAGTATTTTCAAAGAATTTAGGATTTCTTTAAAATCTAGGTCTAACCATATGATCCCTTGGATTGTCCCAAGAATGGAATAGATCAATGTTGTATCAAATTCTTGATAAACCAACTAACATTCTTCATATATGGGAAGGATGTTGGAACCCAAAAAAATTAAAGAATTATTTATATAACTAAGAAAATAGGATATTAGGGTTGAGGAAGAATGGAAATATTAGTTTAAACTTAAAATGTCATATTAGTTATAGTAGATACATGCCATAACTAATATGACCTTCAATTAAATATAATACTAACCTTGGTCCTTAAACAAGGAGTATCCCTTCTATTGTCATATTATGGACATGTGCTCCCATAAATAACTAATCTCTATATGTATAATGGGTTATGTCTAAAAATCCTCCATGTCATTAGGTGTAAGCCTATTGATAAGGCTCTTGATTTGAAACCTTCAAGTCATGGGTTTGATTCTATAGGGCATTCTAATTTAACTACATACCTTCTGGTGTACTTGGTGATGAGCGACAAGGTACCCCTATGCTCAACCATATGAATATAAGTGTTTCATGCACGATCCGGTTGAATTCCAAGGACTAAGTGCTTATGTGCCCTCGTGGAACAAGGACGGGTTGGTTGATCACTGTATTCCCAAACTTACTTATATGTCACAATTGTATGGTTAAGTAAGTTTGAGGCATATGATTTTTATAGCTTTTATATTTTTATGTTTTTATGTCCTACTACTAATAAGGGAGGAGAGAGAGAAATAACTAGGTGACTAATTTAACTTAACTACTCATTAACTAGGCTTTAAACTAATCCTAACACTATTATCCGTTCTCATTTGCCATACACATCCGGAACCAGCACAACACTATTGGGATTACCCAATGCTAATCATTATTGGGTTACCAAGTGTTACATGCATGCTCGAAGTGATCGTACTGTGTGTGCTAATAACAGAAATGTAAAGTGCATAAAATAAAATAAATGCAGAAGAAAATAAAATAAAGGAAATGAGTAAGAAAATAAATCTCAAGTGCTACAAGGATGAATCCAAGAGCTCTTCTTTATTACCGTACACAAGGTGTGCTCAGGTACACAATGCTCAATAAAGATTTTTCCACACTTAGACCTCCTGCTATGAGCACTTGGAAAATACTCTAACTACAAAAGTTTCACTACTTGACTCCTAAAAGACTTCTAAAAGACATCCCTTGAAAGACTTCCTTACAAGACTTTCTCTCAAGACTTCCTCCCTAAATTGTGCACCTGGGCACTATATTTATAAGCTTGGGAGCAACCACTCTAATAATTAGAAAAACTACCACTCTAATTTTAGAAAAACTACCACTCTAATAATTAGAATAAACTGCTAGAGTAACTACTCTCATCATACCCCCATGACTGAATGAAAACTCATCCTTGAGTTCCTTACAAAATATTGGAAAGGTATGGGATTATTAACTAATTGACAACTAGCGGAGGAATGGGATGACAGACTCAACATGCCCAGTGAACGGATCAATAAGCATATTACAACATTAGTGTTCATGACCATTGTGGTGAACACTCGTACATAAATGACATCCAAGCCTTTATTTGGCAACTTGTAGAGAAAGAGAGAGAAAGAAAATGAAGCATGTTGCCACCAATGCTAAGATTGCACCTTCCGTTGTTCATCCATAGCCATGCCACCAGACTTGCTTCTTTCATGAATGCTCTAGTTCTGATCCATCCTGAGTGCTTTCTCCAAGCCCAGTCCATTATTTTTATGATCACCATCTGCACACACAACACAGTCACAAATGAGCAAGGATAGATAAACCACAATGTAGTTGATACCTTGCCTCGATATGAAGCACATTGGCTAAGTTGTAGTTATGGCAGAAACTGGTTCAGAGATTTATCATAGATGACTACCCAAGGTGTAGGGGTTAGGAAAATAGTAAAATGGAGAAAAATGAAAAAATTGTGCCAAGGCCCCCATGACTAAGAGCAAACCTCCAGTATCTATAAGATGGAAAATTATGAGGAACAAGAAAGATGGGAAAAAATATCAACGGCAATGCCAATAAAATGGATATCATGGATAGAGATGAAACAAGAAATGATTGATTGCAAGAAATTTTTAAGGGAAAGAAGTTAACAATTGCACCAAAAAGAAATACTAGTGGGTCCTCCCCAAAGCAGGCTCATGCCTTTTATGCCTTAACAAACTCACAAACCAAAGAGTTCGTAGGCTCTAGGAATGTCATTTGGAAGCAAGAGTTAAAAACTTACCCACAAGAATTCACCAAAGAAAAACAATGCATCAAGCTAGAAATGGACTAATGATAAAACTAGCAATGAGGTGGAAAAAATGGGAAAAAAGATGGAGAGGAGAGAATGGAATGGAATTCCAAGAACAAGGTTGCGTAAAGTCCCTTGTGTATTTCTTGGTTAATGTGACTGAGTAGAACTCATCCCAAATCCAGACTCAAACCAACCACATTCAGTGACCTTGCATCAATACACCTGTTCAATCCATCCTCTTAAAGTAACAAGAATGCTTTCAAAAAGAGTGACCACCATCCCGAGGAGAGCGAGATGGAGAAGCAGGAA
The DNA here is from genome assembly GCA_015680685.1 of Gnetum montanum. Classification (NCBI taxonomy): domain Eukaryota; kingdom Viridiplantae; phylum Streptophyta; class Gnetopsida; order Gnetales; family Gnetaceae; genus Gnetum; species Gnetum montanum. Next base: position 1,453,137 of record MNCI01024428.1, on the reverse strand, counting down.
GCAAGAAAGGGCCTTAGTTAGAGGGAACCTTCAGGCATGGGTAACATGTCTTTCTAGTTCCATAACCAGTGCTTGTAGCCCATATTGCTTTATTATGTATAAGGGGTGTGCTTTGAATTCTCACTTTTCTCTTTTCTTTTCTTTTCTTTTTCTTTTTTTTATGTGTGAGAACCACACCATGCAAAGACTTATTTTTATTCACTCAGCTTCCTGATTTTTAAACAATGTCAGAATGGCAAAAAACCCAAGAAACAAGCATCCAATAACCCAAGAGAATGGCCAACACAAATGCATTGAATCCCCTTGAAGTCACACCCTTTTCATACTTTGACTCTTTCCTTGGTTTGAAAACCACCCAACCACCAATTCATTAATAAATTTACTTAGAAAAAGGGGATTGTATAGTTCTAAGCCAAAGGAGACCATAGAGTTGTATGGATGAGTGAACAGCGTGGACTCATTGCCTATTTTACGAAAAGAACCATACCTTAATATCAGCATCATAATTCAAAGGTAAAAATCAAACATTAGCAATCAATATGATCTAATTCAATCCACCATCATGAGCACTTAGTGGATGATGAATAAAAGTAAATCAAGCAATCAAAAAAATAGTAAAAATATCAACGATAGTGTAAACAAAAATAAGAAAATTTGGAGAAATGTGTAAAACAAAAATGTGTGAAACAAAAACATGTAAAAAATGTGTAAAAAAAAAATTCAAAAAGACCTAAGGGCCTAGAATGGTACGCATAGGTGGCCATCTCCCCCACGACTGAGTTGGAAGGAGGAGATCCAAAATAGTGAGCAAGGTTGTCCATCAACAGAGGTAGCATGTGTACTAGCTATCCTAAGCTCATGGAAAGGTTTGGTTTGTTGTACGTTGACCAACAATTTCTTGTCTAGGCTCTCAGGTTTGTATATTTTCATGGCCCATAAAGGAAAAGTTGCATAAATAATATAAGTTCCTTCCCACAGTGTTTGAAATTTAGTATGTTGTGGCACATGTGTGGGATTCCAGTAGAGAACCTTATCTCCCAGTTGATATTTAACTTTCATAATCCTTAGGTCATGACATTGTTTATTGAATGCCTTGTGCAACTTGTTAGATGATAGGATAGCTAGTCGATTTTTATCTAGCAAGTTAAAGGTTATTAACTATTTTTTCTGTGCTAGATCAAGGTCAATGTTAAGGTTACATGCCATGGATAGTGTACAAAGGTAGCCAGTATGTCCAAGGAATGATCCAATATCTTTGATAGTTTCTAGTTGATGAATAATTCCTTGGATAACTTTGATTTTCTCGAGGTCTACCTCTATCCCTATGTGTGAGATTTTGTGCCCTAGCACTACGCCCTCTTGGACCATCAAATGGCTTTTCTACCAATTGAGCCTCAAATTGGCTTCTACACATATTTTTAACACTTACTCTAGCTAGTCCAAGGCTTGATCAAAGTTTGCTCCATAAGTGAAGAAGTCATCCATAAAGACCTCCACACCATTTCCTATCTACTATTGGAAGATGCTTAGAACTAGTCATTGAAATGTTGTAGGGGCATTGCACAAGCCAAACAGCATCTGTTTGTATGCAAATGTTCCCCAAGGACTAGTGAATGTAGTCTTGGCTTAGTCTTCTAGGGCTATTTGTATTTGATTATATCTGCTATATCCATCCAAAAAATTGTAGTAGCGATGCCTTGCGATGGTGTCTAAGACATGGTCAACAAATGGCAACAGAAAATGATCTTTGAATGTTTCCATATTCAGTAGCCTAAAATCTATGCACATCCTCCATTTGCCTCCCTTTTTAGGCACAATAACTAAGGGGCTAACCCATTCGCTATTAGTAATGGCGTATATGAACCCAACCTTGAGAAGCTGTTCGATTTCTTCCTTGACTACTTGCTTTAGCTTTGGATTCAACCACCTCTGTGGTTGTCTTCGAGGCTTCATGGAGGGGTCGATGTAAATCCTATGTTAGCATATCCTAGGATCTATTCTGGTTAATTCAGGATATGACCAAGTGAAGGATTTTGACCATCTATTAATTACCTTCAGCAGTTCTTCTTTCTATTGAGGAGCAAGTTTAGCATTGATAATTACTGATTTTTCATTTTTAAGGAACGTGTATTCCATATTGATGGGTAATGGTTTTAGCTTGAGGGGCTCTTAGTTAAATTTCTCAAGGATTTCCAACTTCCCCCAATTGACATTTTCAAGGTTAAGACTTGAAATTTTGTGGTGGACTTACTCTAATGCATGTATGCTATCGATGTAAGTGCAAGTCAAACCCTCAATTGGTTCCATGCATATGAGTGAACTGCTTTCTTGATCAACTATCAGCCATTGGGTGCCTTTTTGTTGTGTGGCTACTGCATACAAGCATATTTGTATGTTGATCACTTGTGCACACTAATTGGATGCAAGCAATGTTAAACTTTTCACAAACCATGACCTCTGCACGCAATTACACCTTGTGTCACTGTATGCGATGCACAAAACATTCTTCTTCTCGATCTTTCTAAATGTCATTTCCTTTGATATTTCTAGGGAAAGATCACGGATTCCTAGGCGTGCATCGATGGTGCTTAGCCATGCTCTTCCCATTATGATTGGGAAGTCCCCCCTACCATTGTTTACATGAATTACTAGGAAGTCAGCTGGGTATGACCACCCACAAATGGTGGTAACAATGTCTTCCACCAGTCCCAATGGGATAGTGATGGACTGGTCAGCCAACTCTAGATGGATGTTGCTCTTTTTTAATGGAGGCAGGTTCCAGGCCTTATACATTTCTTCAGAAATCAAGTTGACACTTGAACCTGAATCCAAAAGAGCCTTGCACGGTGCATTTCCAACGATTTTTAAGTATATCAAAGGACTCCTAGGATCAGAGAATTTCTTCGAAAGGTGGCCAACTTTGATCCAATCGGTGATGGCATATGTTAGCATGACCATATGCGTTGACTGCGGTGGTTGAGTTGAAGAAGGCTCCAAAGTTTTGATTGATACTAAGGCATCTAAGGAATCAACTGCTTATGATTACAAGGGCTTGGTTAGACTATTGGTTCTAAAGAAAAGTCTTTTCTTCATGTGGTTGCTGGAACCATCAGTAGGTTGAGAGTTAATAGCCCTTGTGGCATTACATTGCTATAGCTGGGTAAGGATTTTACCTTGCATTGCGGGAGCAGGTGGTAGTGGAGCTATTGGTGGAAGAGATGCAGTTGAATGAGAAGGATGATATTCTTGCAAAATATCACCCCTCAAAGAGGGAGTCCCATAATACTCGCAAGCTTGGTAGTTAGGTTGAGGAGTGACATAACCAATAGAGCCATGTGGGAAGATTGGCTGCTACATGTAATATCCATACCGGTCAGGTTGATCGTAAGGATATTATTTCCTTGGTGGTGGCATTCCCCATGATTGTGGGTGCTGCCACTATTGATGTTACCTAATCGATTGTGGTGGAGTTCCACTAGGATAATATGTTAAGGGTTGGTGGAACTGCCTTGGGTTACCTTGAGGATAAGGTAACCTTTGCGGTGTTTGCCTTTTGTTTAATCGTGGGTTTAGTGCATACACCCCAGACTCCTGTAGATGTGAGATTATAGAGTAACATCCCTTAGGATGGTCATATTGACATATCTCACATCCACTATCATTGTCTATTTTTGAATCCATAATCTTTTCAATGATGGCAACTTTGCCCCTACCCTTGCTACGTGCATGTTTAGCCTCTTTCTTTTTTCTTTTCTCACTACCTTGCTCTCTAAACTCCTCTACTATTTTAAGAATAATTTTAAATCTATTGTTTAGGAAATCCCACATTTGATCTACCTTTGCCAGAACTTCTAATGTCATCTTTTGGATAGGCAAAGTTTTCCTATTCACCATCTCTTCGAGTGGTGACTCTTCTTCATCGTCACAAAATCTTACTCCCCTCTTCTCAAGGAAATGATCTCAGTTATAGTCTTCTGCACTTTCTCTCTTCCATAGCTCACCTTCTTTCTTAGGAACCTCCTCCAATAGTCTTTGAATTTGATGGGACCTAAACTCAAATAGTCTTCCTTGGGCATAAGTCCCAAGGGTTCTTCTCGTTTCATGCCTAAGCCCATCCACGAGATGACACAGTTGATCCCTTTGCGAATAACCATGGCTAGGACAACGATGTAATAGTGCACAGTATTGGCCCATGGTAACATCCAAGGGTTCATGTCCTCCTTATTTTCAGCCTTGGATTTTCCTTCACAAGTTAGACACTTGAGAGTACGTTTGGTACTTATTGTTGAATAATTCTAACATAGTACTCCACCTACGAATGGATTCCAGTTCTAAAGACCAGTACCAGCTTTTCTCTCCTTTAACTAGTGTCCATGGAAACAACTTAAGTTTTTTCCATTCATTTTCTATGTTTTGTAAGGCACACGCATCATGGAATTCTTGTAAGTAATTCTAAGGATTAGCGTCGTATCCCTCTTCAAATCGTGGGATATTGTTCATATCTAATCTCTTGATCCTACTATCTTTCTAGTACCTTGTTGGAATTCTAACAGCCTCAGCTATGTCTAACATACTTCGAGTAGCGAGTAGGAGTTCATCATGATCATCTCGTCCATGGCATCTATGATGCCTACATTGTTTCCTACTCTTCCTTCTTCTATGTCGTAACGCTCTAGAGTGTCCTCGTCCTCTTTCCTAGCTGTTTCATCTATGACTTCCACTTTGCCTACCTTTATCACCATAGTCTTTTTCTTTATGAACATATTCAGATATTAAAGGAGAGGGTGAAGGAGATGATGAAGGTGAAGAAGAAGGAGAACCATCACCATGACAGTGTCTGCTACCTTCTATTTTGTTGTCTTAGCCCCAATCGCGATTACGATCAAAATACCCACCTTTATCATGAGTTCATGTTCCTTTTTGAACCCTTTGTGCCCGTGGGTATCAGGACCTAGGTTATGAATAGTGGAATGAAAGGCCTGATACATAACCCCTTGGCCAAAGTCAAGGGGAGGAACATCATTGTGTGGCTAACTACCTGAGGTAGGTTCACCACCCTCATTTTTGCTTAAGACATGTGGGGCATCCTAGGACCACTTACCCTTCAAAGACTTGTGATGTATCTCCTATTGCAAGTCCCTTTGATGTTATGCCTCTATGGGATGGTATTCTCTCGAGTCATGGTCTTGCACAACGTATTCTGCATGTAAGTGCAGCATGCCAATTCATGTGAGAGGATGAAGAAGCATGCTCTGGACTAAGTGATCTAAAGGTAACACTATGTTACCTTCTAAGTCTCACCAATGCAGTTGTTCATCTTGATGGATGATAAAGGTGAATTCTAGTATATACTCATTAGGATGAATATATACCACTCAAACTTGTTGAGGGACTAGCAGATCAATGTCATGTGTATTACGTCGCCGATTATTTCCTGTTTCAGACCTAGGCAATGAGGCGCTTTCGTACGAAGAAGGAGACATATTTTTCTGTTCAATGTGCAATGTACTCTTGTTTATTATTTCTTGAATCAACCCTAAGGGTTTGTTCCAATGATGTGAATGATTTCCTATGTTCTAGTTAGCGCACAAACAATTAAGTCCCCGACAATGGTGCCAATGATGAGCGACGAGGTACCCCTACACTCAACCATATGAATACAAGTGTTTCATGCATGATCCAGTCAAATTCCAAGGACTAAGTGCTTGTGCGCCCTTATGGAACAAGGATGGGTTGGTTGATCATTGTCTTCCCAAACTTACTTGTATGTCACGATTGTATGGTTAAGTAAGTTTGAGGCATATGATTTTTATAGCTTTTAAGTTTTTATGTCATACTGCTAATAAGGGAGGAGAGAGAGATATAAATAAGTGACTAATTTAACTTAACTACTAATTAACTAGGCTTTAAACTAATCCTAACACCAGTATCCGCTCTCACTTTCCGTACACATCCTAAACCAGTGCAACCCTACTAGGATTACCAAACGCTAATTGTTACTAGGTTACCAAGTGTTACACACATGCTCGAATTGATCGTACTATGTGTGCTAATAACAGAAATGTAAAGTGCATAAAATAAAATAAATGCAAAAGAAAATAAAATAAAGGAAGTGAGTAAGAAAACAAATCTCAAGTGCTACAAGGATGAATCCAAGAGCTTGTCTTTGTTGCCATACACAAGGTGTGCTTAGGTACACAATGCTCAAATAAAGATCTGTCCACACTTAGACCTCCTACTACAGGCACTTGGAAAAATTTTTGCTACTTGACTCCTAAAAGACTTCCCTTGAAAGACTTCCTTCCAACTTTCTCCCAAGACTTCCTCCCTAAATTGTGCACTTGGGAACTATATTTATAGGCTTGGGAGCAACTACTCTAATAATTAGAAAAAGTACCACTCTAATTTTAGAGAAATTGCCACTCTAATTTTAGAAAAACTACCACCCTAATTTTATAGAAACTGCCACCTGGGCATTGTATTTATAGGCTTAGGAGCAACTACTCTAATAATTAGAAAAACTACCACTCTAATTTTAGAGAAATTTCCACTCTAGTTTTAGAGAAACTACCACCCTAATTTTAGAGAAACTACCACCCTAATTTTAGAGAAACTGCCACTCTAATAATTAGAATAAACAGCTAGAGCAATCGCTCTCATCACCTGGAATACAATTATTTCATGTTTTATCATATTGATGAACCTAGATTACAATTAGTTTAGGTTGTAACATGGAACATGGGATTATAACATGTTATAAATCTATACCTGAGAACATTACATATAAATAAATCAAGACTACATAATATATCCCAATTTTTGTAAAGAACATTTTTGTAGTGTTAATTTTAATGAATTTAAGAAAACTCAATCATACTTGTGTACTCCAAAATCATTAATATACTCATTCAAACCTATGTACTCCCAGATACACCAAAACTGCTAAGATGCTAAGTCTTCCTGACATCATGCCTCTCTACTCTAGTCTACTTTGGTTTTGCTAAAGTTGCGTGAATCCCACTTTGCTCTTGCTAACTTCTCTCCGCTTACCACAAACTTCTTACATGTTTTCACATAGTTGATTGAAAGGTGTGTTTTTGTGCATGCTTTCTTATACAAATTTTGAAATTTTGGTTTTGCTATTTTGGAAAGTATGAAGCATTGACCCTAATTTTAAATAATTGTCCATAATTTTAAATTAGTGGCCCTAATTTTCATGAATTTTGTTAAATTGTCAAATTTTTCTTTAGTATTGCATTATGTATCCTTTGCCCTCATTTGATAATAGAATCATATTTATTAGCTTGTTACTTCATTAATGTATTACAAAATTAAGGAGATGCTCAAATGCAAGATATTTCTTTATGGTTTGTGATGAGTGGCGAGGTACCCTACACTCAACCATACGAAACCAGCGTAGCACGCGCGATCCGGTTGAACTCCGTAGACTAAATGCCTAAACACCACAAGGAACACTTGGGGTTAATTAATCATTGTCTTCCCAGACTTACTTGTTGTTGTCATGGTGTATGGTTAAGTAAGTCCGAGGTATATGATTTTTTTGGTCTTTTCTGGTTTATCTCCTATGCTAAGGGGTGAAGGGTTGAGAGACTAAAACTAACTCTAACTACAGCGCTAAGTCCTAGCATCAGCATCCTTTCCCACTTGCCGTACAGACCCTGAACTGTGCAACTATGGCTACCAAACGCTAATCGTTACTGGGATGACCACACGTAACGCACGTGCTCGAAGCGGTCGTACTGAGGCACCTAACTAGCCTAAGTGTGACAAGCAGCTGATTCCTTGACTAGTTGTACACATCCGTAGATGCTCGTAATCAACTCGTACTTGTCCCACATTCTAGAAGATAAGGGTGAGAGAATCTAATCGCGATGAGTAGCCGATTCCTTGGCTAGCCGTACACATTCATCAATGCTCGTAACCAAGTCGTACTCATGTCGTGCTACTAGGAAAGTAGTAAATAACATTAAATAAACCTATACATGTACTGCAAGGTTTATCCACAAAGCTCATCTTTATTTCCGTACACAACTTGCGTTCAGGTACAAAGCTGCTCGAATAAAGAACTGTTCACTTGGGGGACTCCTACTGTGGGCACATGAAAAATATTCTATCTCTGGGGTGATCAATCTGCCAGAGCTTCGCTACTTCTAGCCTAGGATGACAAATGAGGGGAGTGTCGCCGCTTATTTATAGATTTGGCGACGGACCGCGATATCGCATACGTGATATCGCAGGGGACGACGCAATATCGCGTACGCGATATCGCAGGGGGAGCGATATCATGGCTTGTGCATATCGCGTCTCATCATACCCCCATGGCTGAATGAAAACTCATCCTCAAGTTCCTTACAATAATATCGGGTAGGTATGGGATTATTGAGGGGAATGGAACTAATGGAATGACATGTGAACGGATCATTATTACAAGACTTGACAAAATTGGTGTTCATGACAACAAGGGTGAACACCTTATTACAATGACATCAGGCCATAGTTGGTAGCTAAGAGAAAAGAGGAAAGAGAAGAGAAGAGAAAAAGAGAGAAGAGTCTTGCTGCTGCCAACGCCTAAATTGCGCCTTTCGTTGTCCATCCGTAAGCGCATCATTGATTCTGCTCCTTGCATAGTTGCTTCAACACCGCTCCATTCCAAGTGCTTCCTCCAAATCTGGTTNTCAAGATGGAAATGAATAAAAATTAAAATTAATTGCAAAATGTTAAGGAAAAGAAGTTAACTAATGTTCTAAATAGGAATGTCAGTGGGTCCTCCCCAAAGCAGGCTCATGCCGTTAATGCCCTTACAAATCCACATTCAAAGAGTCCGTAGGCTCTGGGAATGTCTTTTGGAATAAGAGTTACAGTCTTAACCGTAAGAATTTACCGAAAAGAAAACAATGCATCAACCAAAATATATACACTAATGATACAACCGGCAATGAGGTGAAGGATGGAGAGAAGAGAAATGGAATGGAATCCCAAGAACAAGATGGTGTACAGTCCCTTGTGTGTTTTATGGTTAATGTGACTTGGCAAGTCTCATTCCAACTCTGGCCTCAAACCAACCACTTCTAGTGACTTCACATCAATGCATTTGGTTAAAACATCCACTTGGATAACAAGAATGCATCTTTGAAGAGCCACCATCATTCCGATGAACTAAAAGAGAGAACGGGAATCGAGAAGAGCTTTGGTTCCATAACTAGTGCTTACAGCCCAAAGTTATTCCGTCTAAGGGGTGTGCTTTGAATCCTCACTTTTAGCTTTTTAGCTTTTTCATTTTTTTTTATTTTTTTTTATTTTCATTTTGTCTTTTTTTTTGTTTTGTGTTTTTATGCATGGGGACCACACCATGCAAAGACTTCTTATTTTTATTGTCTCAACTTCCGATAATTAGGTAACATCGGAATGGTAAGAAAACTCAAGAAGAAACATCTAAGCACCCAAGAGAATGACCAACACAAAAGCACCAAGTTCCCTTGAAGTCACACCCTTTGCAATCCTTGAGTCCTTCCTTAGTTTGAGAAATACCCAGTCACCGATTCGTTAAAGTTCTTATTAGAAGGGAACTGTACATTTCCAAGCCATGAGAAACCATAAAAATCGGTGGATGGATGGATGAAGTGATCTCATTGCTTGCCATATCAAAAGAAACATACCTTAGTATCAGCATTGTAACTTAAAGGCAAATACCAAACATTAGCAATCAATATGAAAACAGTTCATACTATCAGTCTGAACACTTATTGGGTGACAAACTTACAGGGTGGATACACACACACACACACACAAAATAGAAAAGTATAACGATGTTGTAAAACAAAAATTAGAAAAGTTAAATAACTTTGTAAAACAAAAATGTGTAAAAAAAATGTGTAAAACAAAAATTGAAAAAGAACTGAGGGCCCCATATGATTAGCATAGGTGGCCATCTCCCCCATGACTGAGTTGTAAAGGAGAGATCCAAAATAATGAATGTCTATTTGAATTTCTAAGAAGTGCCCAACTTCTCCCAATTGATGATCTTAAGTTGAGAGGTGGAAGTTGGCGACGCTCACATACTAATGTGTCTATGCCATGGTTGTTTGCATGAGTTTTCTCCTCAATTCGTTCCATGCATATTTGTCTGCTCTTACGAGTGGTTGTCAACCATGGGGTGTCTACTACTGATTGCATGGTTGCTACATATAGGCATCTTTGTTTCTCACTCTCAAGGGCACACCTCTCACATGGAGACATATCCTCCATGTCATCACCCAATGAATCATTGTATGTGATGCATGGAACTTCCTTCTTCTCGATCTTTCCGTAAATGTTTATCTTAGAAATTTGCAAGGAAAGATCATGAATTCCTAGGTACGCATCTACAGTACTTAGCCACGGTCTTCCCATTATAATGGGGAAGCCCCCTTCGTTGTTAACCTCAATCACCAGGAAATTGGCTAGGTATGACCACCCACACACAGTGGTGATAATGTCCTCCACCAATCCTAAGGGAATGGTGATGGACTGGTCAGCCAGCTCCAGTTGTATGTTACTCTTCTTAAGTTGGGGCAGGTTCTAGGCTTGATACATCTTTTGTGAAATTAGGTTGACTCCGGAACCTGAGTCAAGAAGAGCTCGATGTGGTGCATTTCTAGTGATCTGTAAATGAATTAAGGGGTTCCCAGGATCAGGTAGTTTCCTGGGAAGGTGGCCCACCTTTATCCAGTCAGTTACGGTATGTGTTAACATAACCATTTGCATACTTAGTTGTTGGACTGAAGGGTTCTCCGAAGCGTTAGTGGTTAGAGGCCTATACATGTGCCCAACCGCTTGTTGTTGTGAGAGTTTGTCTAGGCTCCTAGTTCTGAAAAAGGGTCTCTTCTTTGTACAGTTGTCAGAACTAGCACTCGGTCGGATATTTACATGCTGAATATTTACAGCTCTCATAGCGTTACATTGCTGCGGTTGGGTAGGTAATTCCCTTTGCATTGTTGGAACAGGTTGTATGGGAACTACAGGTGGAAGAGGTGCAAGTGGAGTTAGAGGATGGACTGAATGTGAGATATCTCCTAGAGGAGAAGGAGTTCTCCTGAAGTACTCCCGAACTTGGTAGTGACGTCGGGGGGTAGTGTGACCCATAGAGTCACCTGGAGAAATTGGCTGCTGCACGTAATAACCATAAGGATTGGGCTATCGGTAAGGGTATTGATGTGTTGGCGGTGGCATCCCCCATGACTGTGGGTATTTCCACTACTGATGTTATCCGATAGGCTGTCGAGGCATTCCACTTGGATAATATGTTAAGGGTTGGTGGAACTGCCTTGGATTACCTTGTGGATAAGGTAACCTTCAGGGTGTTTACCGTTGATTAAGTCTTGGATTTAACGCATACACCCCAGACTCCTACAGATGTGAGATAATTGGACAACATCCCTTAGGATGGTCATAGTAGCAGACCTCACATCCATCATCATCATCTAAATCAAAATTCACAGCCTCATCGGAGATAGGAATTTTTCCCTTACCCTTGTTATGTGCAGGTCTTAAGTTTCTCCACTTGGTTTTTCCTTTATCACTACCTTGTTCTACCTTAGACTCTTCTACAATTTTTAAGACTGTTTGTATTCTTGATTCTAAGGAATCCCACATTTGATCTACCTTAGCCGATACCTCGGTTGTTAAATTTTGGATCGGTAAGGTTTTCCGATTCACCAACTCTTCGAGTGGTGACTCATCCTCCTCATCACATAATTTCACTCCCTTCTTGTGAAGGGAGGGATCACGGTTGTATTCTTCTACACTTTCCCTCTTACGTAGCTCACCCTCTTCTTGCGCTACTTGTTCCAACAAACTTTCAACTTCATGGGCTCTCAATTGGGAAATTCTCCCTTGGGCGTAAGTCCCAAGAGTTCTTCTCGTTTCATTTCTTAGCCCAACCACAATGTGGCGAAGTTGATCCCACTTAGCATACCCATGGCCCGGGCAACGATGTAGGAGTGTATAGTAATGGGTCATGGCAGCATCCAAGGGTTCATAAGCACCTTGTTTCCAGCCTTGGATCTGCTTATGCAAATTGGACACTCTAGAGTACGTTTGATATTTGTTGTTGAATAGTTTGAGCATCGTACTCCACCTCCTGATGGTTTCCGGTTCTAAGGACCGGTACCAGCTCTCTGCTTCTTTGGTGAGTGTCCTTGGGAATAACTTAAGCTTCTGCCACTCATTATCTATATTTTGCAAGGCACAGGCATCGTGGAATGCCTGTAAATGATGTTGAGGATCAGCATTGTATCCCCCTTCAAAACGTGGGATATTATTTATGTCCAAACGCTTGATCCTGCTATCCTTTAGATGCCTTGTGGGGATCCTAACTGCCTCTGTGATGTCTAGCATGCTTCAGGTTGCGAGTAGGGGTCATCATGATCATCCCTGTCATGACGTCTATGATGCCTTCGTGGTGGTTCCCTACTCTCCCTACATCCTTGCCCTTGTCCTAACTCCTAACCTTCTTGTCGAGGTCTTTCATCTTCTTTACTTTTACCCTCTCCGTTATGCTCACGATGGTTGCGCCCAGATGTGGAAGGAGAGTGTGAATGGTGAGATGGAGAAGAGGAAGGGGACCCATCACCATGGCGATGTTTCTTACCTTCTCTTCAGCTGCTTCAGCCCCAATCGTTGTGACAATCAAAGTGCTCGTCCTTAGCGTGAGTGGTTGTTCCTACCATGAACAGTTGGTGCTCACAGGGATCAGATCCCGTAACATGTACAGTTGATCGAAGGCTCTGATGCCTAACCTCTTCACCATTGTGAGGAGGAGGAACATCATTTCCTAAGAAACCCATTGTGAGGGGTTCCTCGTCTCCTATTTCTCTAAGGACATGGGGGACCTTGCCCTTCAACAATGAGTGTTGGCTCTCTTGCCTTAAGTCCCAAATACGTTGGGCATCTGTGGGATGATAATCCCTTGTGTCAAAGTCATCCATAACGTATTCTACAAATAGTTCTTACATCCCAATCTGTGCTAAGGCACGGAAAAGCATGTTAGGGACTGATCGATTTGGGGGTAACACAATGTTACCTTGCAAATCTCTCCACCGCAGTTGTTTGTCTTGATGGAAAATAAAAGTAAAATCAGGCACATACTCATCGGGATGAGTATATGTCACCTTAGATTGCTGAGGACTTGCCTGATTTTGGTTATGTGTATGTCGCTGACTGTCTTCCGTGTTATCCCTAGGTGAGTTAACCTTATGAGAAGAAGCCATTTTATTGGTGTGCTATTCACCGTTATATATGTTCTTATTTAACTAATTAACCCAAAGGTTCGTTAAGGCTCACAACGATGTGAAAGATTTCCTAATGTTCTAATTGGCGTACAAACACTTAGTCCCCGGCAACGGCGCCAATGATGAGTGGCGAGGTACCCCTACACTCAACCATACGAAACGAGCGTAGCACGCGCGATCCGGTCGAACTCCGCAGACTAAATGCCTAAACGCCGCAAGGAACACTTGGGGTTAATTAATCGTTGTCTTCCCAGACTTACTTGTTGTTGTCACGGTGTATGGTTAAGTAAGTCCGAGGTATATGATTTTTTTGGTCTTTTCTGGTTTATCTCCTATGCTAAGGGGTGAAGGGTTGAGAGACTAAAACTAACTCTAACTACAGCACTAAGTCCTAGCGTCAGCATCCGTTCCCACTTGCCGTACACACCCTGAACTGTGCAACTGTGGCTACCAAACGCTAATCGTTACTGGGATTACCACACGTAACGCACGTGCTCGAAGCGGTCGTACTGAGGCACCTAACTAGCCTAAGTGTGACAAGCAGCCGATTCCTTGACTAGCCGTACACATCCGTAGATGCTCGTAATCAAGTCGTACTTGTCCCACGTTCTAGGAGGTAAGGGTGAGAGAATCTAATCGCGATGAGTAGCCGATTCCTTGGCTAGCCGTACACATTCGTCAATGCTCGTAACCAAGTCGTACTCATGCCGCGTTACTAGGAAAGCAATAAATAACATTAAATAAACCTATCCATGTACTGCAAGGTTTATCCACAAAGCTCGTCTTTATTGCCGTACACAACTTGCGTTCAGGTACAAAGCTGCTCGAATAAAGAACCGTTCACTTGGGGGACTCCTACTGCGAGCACATGGTAAATATTCTATCTCTGGGGTGATCAATCTGCCAGAGCTTCGCTACTTCTAGCCTAGGATGACAAATGAGGGGAGTGCCACCTCTTATTTATAGATTTGGCGGTAGACCACGATATCGCGTACGCAATATCGTAGGGGACGACGCGATATCGCGTACGTGATATCGCAGGGGTTGCAATATCACGGCTTGTGCATATCCCGTCTCATCAGTTTGTTATATTGCTCTAATGGTTGCATATAAATTAGTATGGTAAATCTATCAATATTCCATCCTAAATGCTCATTGAGTATAATAAACATGTAGTAGCTACATTAAACATGAAACATGTAATGTTTTAGGAGTACTATAGCAATTTCCAAGTTGTAGAATCCCCAGCAAAATTATAGAGCCTACAAAAGTTGCTTTCTTCTAATAATCTCTACCAGTATGCACTAGTAATAGTTGAGTGTTATGAACTAATTCTTACTAAGATTGTCTTACTCATTTTTTATAAAATAATAGACATGTTGTAGGATTAGGAATTATGAATTGTTTGTGTGTGTGTGTTTCTCATATTTTGGTACTTAATGTATATGTTTAAATAGCTTACGATATATGAACTATTTGTATGTATGTGTATTTATCTTTAGGAAATGTTGTTAATGTAAGATTTTTATTTAAGTGTTGAATTCCCTAATTGATCATGCCATCTAGTCCTATCTATAATGATTGTACTTTTTTATAGTTAAACGCATCTATTGCTTTTTATAGTTTATAATTTAGTGTTATTCTTTTTTTCTCTCTCTAAGTTACTATTTTTGTCATCTCAGGTATATTTGAGATATACTATGTATACTTTATTATCATTGATAAACAAATTATTGTTGATGTCTTATGGATGCTATTTTTCACTATGGTTTATGTAAATAGAATCTCTAAAAAGTACGACGTTTGATTTGATTCTAGTATTTATAGTTTATTATCTTACCTAATAAAAATTCTATATGTTTAATTCAAAAGCTTCTATAAATAATGATTTGCTAGCCTCGTGGTAAGGCTCTTGATTTCAAAGATTTTGAAGCTTTAAGTTACGGGTTTAATTCTATTGAGCATTGCTAAGTTATAAAATGCTATTTATACTATATATCTTAGGGCATACCTATGTTTTAATTATTTTGGGTTCAAACACCCCTATATAGGTCCTATGCATTTTTTATTGTGCTATTAAAAACATCTACAAAATGTAGTTATTCTTATTCTAAGACTAATGCAATCTCTCCAATGACTTGTTGTAGTTAATAATTTAGCAGTTTGCTAAATCCTCTGCGTAGAATGGTTTAAACTTAATACAACAACATAGTTATTTAGGGATTATGTTGTAAAAGAGGATATAAATGAATAGGAATGATTGCTAATAATTTAGTGAATAAAATAATGAAATTTTAGCTTTTTTACTATCATATTAAAAGGACCATTGTTTGGAGTGATGATAAGATGTTTATTTATTAAGTTGAAGAGTTGGGTTCAAGCCTGGGCATAGCCACTTGAAGAGGTTAGACCTTCACTCATCTACCAACCCTCTCGAGATCTAACTTGGCAGCATAAGCATTGTGGCTCTAAGTGATGATTATTTTACTATTACATTACCAATTTGCTTCAATTGTTTCTACACATGTATTATTTTTAATTTCAATAGTGTGTTTAAATTTGACTATTTTAAAAAAATCCTTTTGCCTCATATAATTTATTATCATATCTAAAATCTTGTGATTGATTTTGTGTTTTGTTAAGCTGAGTTGATAATTTACAATGATCATATATATTTATTAACAATGCTAATTAAAGTTATTAGTCTTATTACAATTATAATAATTTCTGCACTATATGGTAACACAAAGATATTTTATTTATGAATTGTACCAAATTATTTTGATAAAGTTTAAATTAGATGAAAATGTTGTAAGATTCACTATATAGTATGTGAGTTTGAGATATTCTTTCCCAAGAAAATGGCATAATTATATAGAAAAAAGCCATAAAAATCACCAGGAAAAAAAATTCTTAAAGATCAAGATTGGTAGCTTTATAATTGTTGTACAAGATGAGGTAAAGAGGCATGTTTTTATTATATTTTGTGGATTCGAAAGATATGTGGTATTCTAATCCATTAGATCCAAGTTAAATCTCCTTTAGATAAAATTTCCTTATGAAGTTCAAACTAAGAATGTTGTGTCATTGTCAAAAACTTTTTACCATCTTTTCTTTAATGAAATTAAAAGTGAAAATAAAATTTTATTGTTTACTAACTAAAATTTAAAGCTAAAAGCTATCAACATTTTTTCCCCAAATTTTCTATAGTCAAATCAGAACTTTATAACTTAGCATTGGCTTACTAAAATTAAACCCTTAATTTGCTTAGCATTGTCCATTACAATTAAACCCAAAATTTACAACATCCAAATTAAGAGTCCTACCACTACACTAAAGCTTCACTTTTAAACATGGATAATAAATGTTATAATCTAAAAAATAATATTTCAATGTTATGTAAAAACATATTGCATTCCTTACATTAGAGGTGTATTTCAAAAAGTAACTAGAATATTATACAAACATGATACTATAACAAAATTTAAACTTAACAATTAAATGTTTGTTTTTCATAACTTTATTAGAATATACTCCTAGGTTAAATTAGGATCATTAGTTTCTTACCTTAATCTATCAGTTGTTATGAAATGTTACAATGATTACAAGGTACAAGAAAGCTCAAGGTCTTACCAAAATAAAAGGAAAAAAAGAAGAGGTGAAAGAAAAAAAAAAGTAGAAGAAAGAGTAAGTGTGTAAGAACAAGTGAAATGAAGAAGCAACATTGAAAGAATAGGAGTGATTCATAAAAATATGAAGAAAGAATGCCTTAAACTAAAACTGGAAATAGAAACATCAAGAGTTAATCAGTTTTATCCAAGGAACTGATGAGTAAGTGTTACATGAGACAAGCAAAATTACTGTAACATAAGATCTAATTTCTTTGAAAAAAAATCAAAAATCCAAGTTGTGTCATATGTAGCTTGGTCCAAGTTCTTAAAGTAGAAGAAAAGACCATCTAAAAGGTTACAATAGAATTAAAAAAACAAGACTTATAAACTAAGTTAGAAGGACTTAGTGAAGTATGAAAGAAGGTTGCAAAGTTAGGTCAAAGAGAAGACGTAATGAAGTACAGTGAACAAGGTAAAGTTAAGTTCATTGAAAACTTAATAATGTATCAAATGAGGATTGTGATAAGCCCACCTACAAGTGTTCATAATATAATGAATTATGAATAACAATTGTACGTATATTATAATCTTATGATGAAAAATTAGTTACAATCCAAAATAAGATGTACTACTAGAGGAAAAGAAACATTGACAATGCACAATAAGTTATTATATTCTTAGTATCATTGAATTTGAAAAAACTAGTAAGCTCAAAGATGATGATTATGATGATGATCATGAGTTACCAAAACTAAAAGATAGTACTTATTATAGACTATCTATGATATATTATCACTAGTACTAAGTTAGGAACTAAGTAAATGTAACTCTATTCATTACAAGAGGATTCATAAGTAGTTAAAATCAAATTTATAATACTCTCACAACTACAACAAATTACAAAAAATTGTTATCTTAAAGAAAAAAGTATGATTCTACATAATTGCTTCCTACTCATTTAATCTAGGATAATTGTGGAGTTACCGTAAAGCATAAATTTAAACTCCAATAAGCTTTATTAAAACATGAACAATATGACAATATATTCTTCTTAATTCCTATGGTGACTTTTCATACATTGCTTAGATGCAACAAGGCTAGTTAATATAAGGAAAAACCAATGTACTAATTAAGTCTTTCTCCTTGTATACCTTAAGTTATTTGTTAGATAGAAAGATTTCCAAACCATTCTTCAAAAAACTCTATAGTCCATACATATTATCTACAATTAAATTTCCACATAGTAACATGAGAAATCTACTTAAAATAATTGAAACAGATGTACACCCCAAGATTTATAAAAGTTTATAACTCAATGCTACCTAAGAGAATCAAACTTGTGGATTAAAAATTTTATGAGGATTATGTACAATAGCTAAAAAAATGTTGATAGAGACTAAACAAAATGCATAATGAGCAAAGAAACTATAACACATTGTAGAAGCTATTAAAGATTAACTACAAATGAGACAAAAATGACAAAGATCGAAAACAACACAAAGTCCTTTTGAGGAATTATACCCCTAATCAACATGCCTTTGATGTTAAATGTATATAAAAAACAAGGATGACAGCAGACCATTTATAAGAAGAACTTGGTCATTTCTCAAAGAAAATAGTAAGCACCTATTTGAAAGAAAAAAAATGATAATCCTCACATTTGTAAGTGTGAGGGTAGGTCAACAGTCTATCAAAAAATCTGAACATCAAAACTAAATCTATTGTAGCATCAAGAACCTTAGCAATTTGAAAATTTCTTCAACATATGATAGGTTTGAAGAAGACATTTGTCAAACATAAATATTGCTGTTAGAGCCGCAAGAGTTCAGGGTTCTTCATGCTTAAATATTTAGTAAAAGGATTGAAATCCATGGTGAAAACAAAAGAGATCTTACTGGTGTTGTACATGCCTCCTTAGATAGCCTAGAGAAAATCAACTACATGTGAAGAAAAAATTTTGTATAACTAGTTATACTCCATCATGACTTAGACGCACAAAGTTTAGTCCAAAATACCCTAAATGTCAATGAACTATGTCATCTAATGAAGCAAGAGCTAGATTGGCTAGCGATAACAATGGAAGAAATAGTAGTAATGGTAGAATTATCAATGTTGCTCTCAGATCTAAAACTCAAAAAAACTCATGGGTGTCCAACAAGAAGACCTTCTTTAAGCACATAGCCTAGAACCTAAAAGGTTTGAGAGTCTATCTTTAGTTGGCAGTCGTAAAGAGAAAAAATTTTATGGATCAAAAATTTTATACATATCATGTGCAATAGCTAAAGAAAGTTGGCAAAGACCAAATAAAATGCAGAATAAGCAAAGAAACTAAAACATATTATAGAAGCTCTAAAAGACTAACTACAAATGAGGTAGAAATTATAGATATCATAAGTAACATGAAGGGCTTTCAGGGAATTTCACCCCTCATTAACATGTCTTTGATGCTGGAAGTATGTCAAAAACAAGGATGCCAATAAATAATTTATAAAAAGAACTTGGTCTTTTTTTATTATTAACAGTGGGTGATGAGCGATGAGGTACCCCTATGCCCAACCATATGAATCACGAAGCGTTCACGCATGATCCAATCGAATTCTGTGGACTCTACAATTTCCAGTACACTAGACTTCTAAGAAGTAAACCTTGCCCTAATGGTCATTCGTTGTCTTCTCAATTACACTTGTGATGCACAATGGTATGGTTAAGTGTAATCAAGGCATATGATTTTTGGCATTTCATACTTTATGGTTTTGATGCTTAAAGTAAGAGATGAAGTAAATTGAGAACTAATTTAATTTAACTATTTAACTAATCTCTAACTAGTCCTAACATAAGTGTCCAGTCCCACTTTCCGTACACATCCTGAACCTATGTATCCACTACTCGGTTACCAAGCGCTATGCTACTTGGTGCACTAAGTAATAATGTTACTAGGATTAGCAAGCAAATATGTGTTTACTCTCGAAGAAATTGTACTCATGTGTTTAATCTATTTAGCTTATCTCGCTTAATCACTTAATTAGCTTAATTACTAAGGATTATTGAATAAATAACTAAAAACGTTAAATGTATGAATAAAATATTTAAACTATCCAAAATGCTACAAGGTTTATCAAGAACTTTGTCTTTATTGTCGCACACACTATCGTGCTCAGGTACAATAGTGCTCGATTAAAGATTCATAGACTCAATGACTCCTGCTACAGGCACTTAAGAAAATATTCTAACTTTCAAATGTAAAAACTACAAGTTTGGCTACTACTATGACTTGATGTCTCATAAACATGACTATGAGCTCATATTTATAGTTTTTATTATAGGATTCTGTTGACAAGGCCTCGTAGATGTAGCAAATGCTACGTTGATGTAGCCTCATCGATGGGGCAACACCACGTAAATGGGGCCCCATCAATGCAACACTTTGATGCTCATCATTGAGTTCCTTTACAAAATTAGGAAGGCATGAAATTATTGAATGACTCTTAACAAAACACATTGACTTAACAAAACTAAGTGCCTAAGTGTGCAAATCAACACATTACAAAAAATTATGATGTTCATGAAATAAAAGTGAACACCATGACATGACTACACAAAATTGGATGACACATCCTCTGATGGCATGAAGATGGTTGAGAAGATCAAACAGTCCCAAGCGATGGAGATTCCTAAGGTTCTGAAGGACCTTCACCAACTTTGGACACATGCAATGGTTGAGGTGGCTATGGCTATCCTGCTACAACTACAACATCTAGTGGAAGCCAAAAAGCATCCAGTAATGCCTTCATCTTCTTGTCCTTACCTCAAGGATCATTCAAAGTCCATGTAACATTGCCAATGTGGGTTGGAATAGGGATATACCATAGACAGGGCATTACCAGGAACAACTCCTTTACATTGACAAACCAAGTAGTGAATTGTTTGCATTCAACATTAAACACCTTTACTATGTTCTACAACTCCTAATAGTCATTCATCCTTATGGCTAGGTTTTCAACAGCAGATCTTTGATTAGTGTATTTTCCCTTGAGAACTTCAAGTTCAATATTTTCCACCGCAAGCTTTTCCTTGATGTTTTTGTGATGCTTGTACTCAGCTTCATACAACAAGTACAAGTTGGCCACCTACTTCTCTAGTTCAAAATGTGGAGGATTGGACAATCAACATGGCTAGATTTACATATTAGAGATTGGCAAGCTCCATGTATTTCATCAGCTCCTTAATTTGCAACTCCTTCATGCAGATTTTTGCCTTATTATAAGCATCTATTCCATCAATGATGAATTGCCACAATTCTCTTCCTTACTAGAGTTTTCGGAGGATTTCAATCACTTTTTCCTTCCCCAACTACATATGTTTTTCATTCACTTCCTTTTGTAAATCGACCTACTCTCTGTAATGATCTTTGACTCTCTAAAATTTGAGAGCCTCCGATTTCCAAGGAGCTACGTCGATTGCAATTTTCTAGCGAAGGGCATGAACCTTCTCCATGGAGAGGTTTCTATTTTCTACTGTCAATCTCCTCACTTCTATGTTCGCTCTCATCAGTTGCTCCTACTGTTGATGTATGAAGTTAATTAATTACTATTTGCACTCATCAACATTCCACAAGCAATGGTTTTCTACAATCAATTGTACATTCTCCTAGTCGGTTTGATCCAAGGCCTTCTAAATTTTTTGTTGTATGACCTCTACCAAGGATAGATAGAATACTGCCATTTTCATCACACCCTCAACCCTTTCAATTTAATGTGAAACTGTTCAATAGGTTCATCTCTTATTAATGTCGGGTTGAGAAATGCAAGGTTGATAATCTGGGCTCTTAATTCAACATCTTCAACCACCAAGCATTCATTTAGCTCCTTCGCTATTTTGAGTTGTCCCTCCAAGATGATGTTCTTATCCCTTGCCTCTAAAATCTCTGACTGGGTTATAATAATATTGTCTAGAAGGTTAAAAACATTCAAAAGCAATTGCCTAGTTCCCACCAATTAATCTAGCATTTTTTCATGCTATGTTGCAGTTATTCTGTTGCTTGTGGTTTCTACGAATGTTTGCACACCTTTGAGTGTAGTTATGTTTGGTATAGATGTTGCAAGTGCATTGAGTGTTTCAAAAATTCAATCAGAAACCAACTTTGCTACTTTTTCCCACCTTTAGTATTGCATCATTAGTACAGTTACCCCCTCTCCTTCCTCCAAGCACACTGAGAAGGTCACGATGTTCCTAGAAATTTCTAGGAGTGACTATTGTTCTGTGAGAGATATCGTTACCTCTCTAGCGCTATGATTTGATCTCATAGACAACTATGTTCATTAGGCTGAGAAAATGGATCCTCCTCCACCCATAAGGCTAATTTTTTAGGCCACCTCATTTAGGTGACTCATTACTAATCTGTACATAAATGGGTCCCCACCACTTCTGCTTTCTTGTTGCTCTTATTCACTCAAGAGTCATTCTTGGCATTCATGTAACCATTAGGCTATTGCAGCAACGTCTGGCATAGTTGTTTGAGTGGCAGGTGGAGGTGGGTGGTTGCTGCTCTTCTTCTTAAATGGTCATTGCAAGTGTTCTATCTTTCATCATATCTACCCAATTAGTGGGCAGAGCATGCCTGATAGTATTGTTTGTATAACAAACTATTCCTCCTCTTTGACAAGATTTTTTGATGAGGCATGGGAAGGAAAGTGCCTTCTTTTCACATTCATTTTCTTTAAATTGCTTCTCCATTTCTAAATAGATCAGCTGTGGAAGATTGACAAGAAATCTCCCACTCAAAGCAGTGCATGAATGGGCAGAAAAGACAATGAATTTTCTTAGCCTCACCATGGGATTGAGGTAAAAAGCCACAATCTTGTAGTGAATCCTTTTTACCAGTGTGAGCACATCAAGCTCCTTGCAGTCGACACCATAGCACTATTGCATTCATTCTTTCTTGATGCTAGGGTTTGCTAGTATTGGAATCTCAGTGAGATTTGTCCCTATTTCTGGAAACCCAAGCACTTCAGCAATGGCCTACACCGAGTAGGACACTGAGATGTTTCTGATTTATATGTTGATCCAATCTACCCCTTGTTCCAAAATAAAAATGTCTCTCTCATGTACCACTCCCCAGTGAAAGTGATAATTGGCCACATGGGAGAGGTCTTCAATTGGTCTTGCACTTCTTTTGGTGCTTACTCAAGAAAGGTCCAAAGTTTAACTCCTAGAGCACCATTTTTTAGACCTCCCTCAATCTGATTTGATTCAAGCAAGCTTCTATCAAGGTCACCTCAAGATTTTCTTGTTAAGCTAATGCATCATCCTAGTGGGAATGTTTTGTTGTTGCTGCTAGTTTTGAAATCTATTGAATAGATTCCACCTTAACCTCTTCCCTAAGAGGACCTATGACATGGGTTGTGAGTGGTTCTTCCTAGGCCTATTCTTAGCCCCTTCCCATTCTATTCCATTTCTCCCTTGGTTAAGACAATCTTGCTTCCTATGTGTGTTTTCCTTTTGGTGCCATTTGCAATCACAACACATCCATGGATTAGTAAATATGATGTGTGACTTTAAATTTTTGAATACCTTCTCTTGTTAGTTAGTTACACTTTAGCTAAGGTTCAACCATAGTAGATTGATTATTTTATTATTATTTTATTAATTATTTATTGTAAATGTCACCAAAGCTGGTTGGAAAGGTTTAACTCTTGTAATTTAGTATTTAATAGTTGATTTTTCTAGTTAAACCTTTGTGGAAGTTAGAAAAACTGTGAAAATTTTTCTTTAAAAAATAGCACATTTGTGCCCCCCACGATAAGAGCTTACCTCCAATAGTTGCAAGGTCAAAGAACGGTTAGGAAGTTATGGGCTCTAGAAGGTTTTGGACTTTAAAAATCTGAAAAACTCCCTTGGCATTTGTGAGAAAATTTAGAAATTTCAAAGTGGGGTTGTGCATATATATAGTATTTTTCCACAATGTTGACAGGGCCCTCATATACATGGCCTTGTACATGGGTTTGCTTCATTGATAAGGCCCCATATATAGAGCGCGTAGGGAGAATTTTCAATTTTTAATATCTTAAAAAAATACAAGGAATTTTTCAATGAATTCAGAATTCACAGAGTCCTAGAAAAGCCAAGAATATGATGAAATCGTTGAAGAGGATCTTTGAAAGCTTAAAAATTAAAAAAAAATTGATGGAGAATGCATTTATTGAACAAAATATGTAAAGGAGCACATGGTTGATGCAAAAGATGAGTCTATAAAAGATTCTGAGTGTAATAATGCCTAAGGATAAGGTGCTTAAAAAATCCAACCAAGGGATATGCACGTGGATCCTCTCCATAGCAGACACATGCCTTGTTTTCCCTTGCATAACCTCAACCTAAGGAGTCTATGGGCCCCATTTGTAATTAATGGTCAATGGAAGTTAAGGACCAAAACTTGGAAGATTCTAACTAAGAATTCAAGTAGCTCAGACCAAGACACTGAATCAAGAACATGGACTCCAACAATGAGATGAGTTACATACAACATAGATGGATGATGAAGAAGGTGGAATGGAATTCCAAACTAAGGTCATAAGAATCTCTTGTGGATTTGTGTTTAAAATGACCTGAGAAGATCCATCCTTAATCTAGATCAAAACCAACCTCTTTTAGCGACTTTGCATCGTCACTCCAAGACGGATCCATCTCCTCAAGACACAAGAGTGCTTCCATAGAACAACCACCATTCCATAAAGAGGAGAAAAGAGAAGTAAGAAGTGAGAGAGGGTCGTAGTTAGAGGAGACCTTCAAGCATGGGTAACATGTCTTTCTAATCCTATAACTAATGTTTGTAGCCTGTTTATTTATCTAAGGAATGTGCTTTGAACTTCCATCATGTTTTTTTTTTTCTTTTAGTTTCGGACGGGAACCACACCATGCAACGACTTTATTTGACTTCCTATTATTGGTCTACGTGGAACGGTAAGAAGTCTATGAAAACACACAATCACCCAAGTAAGTAGAAGAGTACAAAGAGTATTAAGTCCCCTTGAAGTCACACTTTGTGCAAACCTCCAAATTCTTCCCAATTCTAGAAATTACCTAGGTCACAAATTTATTAAAATTTTATTTAATAAAAGGGATCTCAAACTTGCAAAACAAGGAAAACCATAGAGTTTGTGGATGGGTGGAAATCATGGACTTACTATGTGTTCCATGAAAAAGAAACGATGACCTAGCCATTAGTACAAAAATTCAAAAATAGAAACCAGACATTAGCAAATAAAACATAAAGCACAAATCACCATTAATAATAGCTACAACACCACTGTGTCTTGTTGCAATAAAGCCACTTTTATTAGCAAAAATAACAAAAATCACACATAAATAAAGTAAAATATATAAGAAAGTGTAAAATACTCAAGAAAAGTTTAAATGTACTAATGATAGTGTAAAACAAAAAATGGTGTAAAAATAAGAAAAAGTTTGAAAATCAAAGAGGTGTAAAATAAATAACTTGCAAAATCAAAAACATGAAAAACAAAAAATAGAAAAACTAAGGAGCCATATGGATGATAAATACAAATGGCTATCTTCCCCACACCTAAGTTGGAAGGAGGAGATTTGAAAAATAGAGCATGGTTTTCCATCCATTGAGGTAGTTGTTGCACTAGCTTGCTTGGGCTCATGGAAAAAATTTACTTGTTGAATGTTGACCAATTGCTTTTTATTTGTACTCTCAAGTTTGTATAAGGTCATGGCCCCAAAAGAAAAGGTTTCATCAATTATATAAAGTCCTTCCCACAATTTTTGGAATTTAGTTTTTTGAGGTACATGTGTGGGATTCTAGTAGAGAACTTTATCTCCTAGTTGAAATTTTACTTTCCGTATTTTGAGGTCATGTCATTGTTTGTTAAATGCCTTGTGCACTTCATTCAAAGATGAGGCCACTAATCAATTTTCATCTAGCACGTTGAGGTTGATCAATCTTTCTTTTTGTGCTAAACTTAGGTCAAGATTTAGATCACAAGCTGTTGAGAGTGTACAAAGCTAAGATTGAATCAAAAGCATTGGAAGTTTCCCATACACTAACTCATAGGGAGAGTAGCCAATAGGGAGTTTTCATGTTGAGCAGTAGGTCCAAAGGGCATCATTGAGTTTTGTGCTCCAGTCTCTCCTATATTTGTTAATAGTTCTTATTAGAATTTTTATAATCTTCCTATTAGTTACCTCTACTTGACTATTGGCTTGGGGGTGATAGGGTGTTGTTAATTTGCATTCAACCCCCAAGAGTTGCATGAGTTTGCGAAAAGTAGCACCTGTAAAATGAGTTCCATTGTCAAAAATCAATGCACATGGCATCCCAAACCTATTGAAAACAATTTGTTATACAAATTGAGTAGCAGTGGATGATGTACAGTCGGTGACGGCTACTACTTCTGTCCATTTGGTGTAGTAGTCAACTGCTATGATGATGTATGTCTTTCCATTAGACATGGGTGTGATGGAACCTATGAAGTCTATGCCCCATATATCAAAGGGCTCCAATGGTTAAATCCACTATTGAGGATCCTCCATTTATGTGGTCCTCCCACCATCTCGTTGACAATGTTCACAGGATCGAACAAATTGGTGGGCATCCCTGAAGATTGTGGGCCAATAATATTCTGCCATTAGGATTTTTATGGCTGTGCATCTTCCTACGTAGTGGCCTCCACAAGGACCTTCATGAGCATCTTGGAGAACACATAATTGATCTGCATCATGGACACACCAATGAACTAGGTCATCGACACATACCTTGTAAAAGTGTCTATTGATTTCCATGAAGTACTTTGCCCAATGAAGAAACTATTATTTCTTCCTATGATCCAAATCTTGTGGCATCTCTTGAGTGAGAAGGTAAGTGAAGATGTCATCATACCATTTTGGTTTAGGTGGCACTTGGTCATTTATTACTTCTGTAAAGAGAAGTTCGTCTAGAAATTGATCAAAGAGTGAGCTCTTCTCCTCTTTGTTATCCCATCTTAACTAAGAGAGATGGTTAGCAACCACATTCTTAGTCCCTTTCCAATCTATCATTGTAAGATCAAATTCCTATAAGATCATGAGCCACCATATGATACCAGGGTTCACCATTAGCTTGTTCATTAAGAAGCAAATAGCACTATGATCTATGTGCACAAATACTTTGTATTTAAGCACATAGTACCTAAACCTTTCCAAAGTATACACCATTGTCATCAATTCTTCTTCCATGGTGGTGTAATTCAACTGTGCACCCACAATGCTTCAGCTCGCGCAATGGGTGTAATATGGACGTTTCTATTGTCCAATTGCATAAGCATAGCTCCCAACGCATAATTAGATGCATCCATTATTATATGAAATGGTCTAGACCAATCTGGTGGTCGTAGAATTAGAGTCTTTACAAGCTTATCCTTTAGCTGTTGGAATGCATGTTCACATTCCTTAGTCCAAATGAACGAAGTATCTTTTTTTGTAAGCTCAACCAACAACTTTGTGATCTTAGTGAAATTCTCTATGAATCGCCGGTAGTAGCTAGTTTGTCCAAGGAATGATCAGACATCTTTGCCCATCTCTAATTTGTGTGTGATTCCTTGGATGACCGTTATCTTTTCTAGGTCTACCTCAATCCTTGCCTAAGTAATTGTGTGCCCCAGTATTATGCCTTTTTTAATCATTAAATGGCTTTTTTGCCAATTAAACCTATGTTTGTTTCAACACATCTTTTTAGTACTTCCTTAAGGCTATCCAAATCTTGCTCAAATGTAGCCCCATAGGTAGAGGAGTCATGCATAAAGACTTCTATCCCATTACCAATCTACTGTTGAAAATTACTAAAGACTAGGCATTGAAATGTTGCAAGGGCATTGCACAAGCCAAATGGCATCTTGCAATATGCAAAAGTCCCTCAAGGATTCATGAACGTTGTTTTGTCCTAGTCCTCTGGTGTGATTTGGATCTGGTTATAGCCACTATAACCATCCAAAAAGCTATAATAGCAATGCTTGGATATGGTATCCAACACTTGGCCCACAAATGACAATGGGAAATAATCTTTAAATGTTACTATGTTCAACAGCCTAAAGTTGATGCAGACCCACCACTTGCCATCTTTCTTTAATAAAATTATGAGTAAACTAATCTACTCACTATCCACGATGGGATAGATGAACCCCACCTTGAGGAGTTATACTATTTCCTCCTTGATGATTTGCTTCAATTTGGGATTTAGCCGCCTCTGCGACTACCTTTCTAGCTTCATGGTCGAATCTGTGTAGATATGATACTAGCATATCCTTGGATCAATTCCAGTTAGTTTAGGATATAACCAAGCAAAGGCTATTGGCCACTTGTTAACCACCTTCAACAGCTTATCTTTTTGTTCCAGAGCAAGATTTGCATCGATTATAACTAACTTGCCATTGTTTAAAAATGCGTACTCCATGTCGGCTGGTAGAGTTTTTAAATCTAAGGACTCCTACTTGAAATTATCAAAGATAACCAACTCTCCCCAATAGGTATCATCATCTTTATCAATAAAGAGTTGGTAATGAACTTACTTAAATTCTTCCATGCCTTTAACATAAGCACATGTCAAGCTCTTAGTAGGTTCCATGCATAGTATGCCACTATCAGAGTCAATTGCCATGCATAGTATGCGATTATTAGATATCTATTTCATGTGCACACTAATTACATGCTTTAATGAATGTATTCTTAATGGACCAGATTTTCTGCATGCAATTGCACTCGTTATCCTTGTACGTGATGCATGAACACACTTTTTCTCAAGATGTCCAAATTCATTTTCCTTGGAGATTTTCAAGGAGAGGTCCCTAATGCCCATTTATGCATTGACAGTGCATAACCATGCACGTCCCATGATGATGGAGAAGTTGTCTTTGTAGTTTTCCACCTTGATCACTAGAAAATCGGCAAGATAGGACCACCCACAAACTGTAGTCACAATGTCCTCCATTAATTCTAAAGGGACAATGATTGATTGGTCTACCAATTCCAAATGAATATTGCTCTTCTTAAGAGGTGGTAGGTTCCAAGCCTTATACATGTCATGGAAGATGAGGTTGATACCAAAACTAGAATAAAAAAGAGCCTTGCATGGCTCATGTCCAGCAATCTATAAGTAAATAAGAGGACTTCCTAGGTCAGATCTCTTCATGGAAAGGTTGCCAGTCTTGATTCAATTGGAAATAGCATGAGTTATCATCACAGTGCAAATTTGAGATGATGCTTCGTTTGGAAAAACTCTCAAATGTGTTTGATGCAAAGGATGAGGGTGCTAGAGATATAAGGCAACTAGCCGCATTAGGTTGTGAGGGTTTGGAAATACTGTTGGGTCAAAAAAATGGTCATTTTCTGGATCGATTGTCCGAACCACTTGACAAGAAGGCCAATTGTAAATGTAAGCCCTCATAGCATTTTTTTGCTGCAACTATGAGGGAATTTCGCCCTACATGGACGAAGCAAGAGGTAACTAGGTTGAGGATGAAGGAATATGTGCAAGTGGATGCAAAGGGTAGTATGGATATGGGTGCTTTCCTCAAGTAGATGGTGAATTAGTTCAATGGTACTCTAGAGGATAATAATGAGGCATGACTAGTAGAACTTCGTGGAGAAACAGGTTGCTGAACATAGTACCCATATGGATCTGGTTGCCTATAATGGTACTACTACCTTGGCAGTGGCATTCCCCACAATTGTGGCTGGTGCCACTACTAGTATTACTCATACAATTGTCATGGAGCTCTACTTGGATAGTAAGCTTGTTGTTGCTGGTGGAACTACCTTGGATTGCCTTAAGGATAAGGTAATTGTTTGGGTGCTTGCCTCCGTGCTAGTCAAGGATTTAGCATGTACACCCCAGACTCTTGTAAGTGTAATACCACAAGGCAACATCCCTTAGAATGTTCATACTGACAAATTTCACACTCAACATCATCATCAAAGCCTGTCTCCACAACTTCTTCTACTGTAGCAGTTTTTCCCTTGCCTCTTTGGTAGGCATGTTCAGCTTCTTTCCACCTCCTACAGTCACAATTACTATTCTGCTCTTTGAACTCCTTAGTAATCTTTATAATGGTTTGGAACTTTTCATCCAAAGAGTTCCATAGTTTATCAACTTTTTCCAAAATACCAAAAATAGATTTTTGGATAGGCAAGGTTTTCCTATTAATCACCTCGTCGAGTGGTGACTTCTCCTCGTCACAAAACCAAACCTCCCTTTTTTGAGGGAAAGATCCCTATTATATTCTTCTGCACTTTTCTTTTTTTGCAACCTGCTCTATCATCCTCTGTACCTGATGAACTCTTAGTTCAGACAACATTCCTTAGGCATAAACCCCAAGAGTTCTTCTGGTTTTTGCTCTGAACCCATCTATGATGTGGCAAAGTTATTCCCACTGAGAATAATCATGGCTAGGGCATCGGTGTATGATAGAATAGTACTTACCCATGGTGGCATTCAAGGGTTCATGGGTTCTCTGTTTCCAACCTTAGATTTGTCTTCTCAAATTAGACACTTTGAAATATATTCGGTATTCATCATTAAATAGCTCTAGCATTGTACTCCATCTACAGATGGATTTCCGCTCCAAGAACTGGTACTAACTTTTGGCCTTTTTGATGACTATCCTGGGGAATAGCTTCAATTTTTGCTAATCATTCTCTATGTTTTGTAAAGTGCAAGCATCGTGAAACACTTGTAGATGGTTTTGCAGATCAGAGTTATATCCCCCCTCAAATTTTGGGATATTGTTCATATCTAAGCATGCTTCGAGTTTCCAATAAAGGCTCATCATCATCATTATTTCATTGTCGTCAATGATATCGTCTGGTACCCCTTCAATTATTGTGGACATGGCAATTAGTATTATCATCCCGCTACTTACCTCCATCATGATTGTTACTTCTAGGATGTTTTTCAAAACCAAAAGAGGAAGAAGGGAAAGATGTAGATGAAGAGGATGAAGAGGGAGGAGGACTACCACCACTATGATGTCTACCCACTTTCCTTCGATTATCACAGTCACATTCATCAATTTTTTTATTGTCTTGATGCTTGTCCGAGCCCCTGCCTTGACTACCATCTTTGCCTAAACCTAGATTGTTGATAGTAGACTACACATTTAGAGCCACATCCCCATCATCAGTAACAAAGGGTGGAGAATCTCCATGTTGAAAGCCCCAGAAGAAGGATCCTCATTATCGTCTTGGTTCAGCAAGAACAAGGGATTGATGAACTGTTTTCCCTTCACGACCTCATGATGCCTCTCCTAGTGTCAATCTCTCCAACGTTGTGTTTTAGTGGGATAATAGTCTCAGTAGTCGTAATCATGCAAAATGTATTCCTCTTGAAGATCATGGATGCTTAACTTCTTGAGAGTTTGAAGCAACATTAAGAGCACAAATCAATCGAGAAGCATTACAATGTTACCTTCCATATCACATCATTGTAGTTGTTCATCTTGATATAGGATGAAGGTGAAATCAAGCACATACTCATCTAGATGAGTATGTACCACCTTGCACTCTTGTGAGACCAACAATTTAATATCATCATGCTTGTGAGAAGAAAAAGACATTTTGCAAAATAAATAAAATGTGCGCTTTTATAATTATATTATTTAAAAATTATGTTGACCTTACGGTTCATCCAACGATGTTAATGATATTCACTAAATTTAGGTATAGCACATTTCAACAAACAAAGTCCTTGACAACGACACCAATGATAAGCAACAAGGTACCCCTACGCCCAACCATACGAATCACAAAGTGTTCACGCACGATCCGATCAAATTCCGCAGACTCTATAGTTTCCAATACACTAATCTTCTAGGAAATAAACCTTGCCCTAATGGTCATTTGTTGTCTTCCAAATTACACTTGTGATGCATAATGGTATGGTTAAGTATAATCAAGGCATATGACTTTTGTCATTTTATACTTTATGGTTTTGATGCTTAAAGAGATAGATGAAGTAAATTAAGAACTAATTTAATTTAACTATTTAACTAATCTCTAACTAGTCCTAATATAAACATTCGGTCCCACTTTCCATACACATCCTGAACTTACATATCCACAACTAGGTTACCAAGCGCTATGCTACTGGGCACACCAAGCAATAACATTGTTGAGATTACCAAGCGAATACGTGTTTACGCTTGAAGCAATCATACTTGTGTTTAATCTATTTAGCTTATCTCGCTTAATAACTTAATTAGGTTAATTACTAAGGAACATTGAATAAATAACTAAAAACATTGAATGCATAAATAAAATATTTAAACTATCCAAAATGTTGAAAGGTTTATCAAAATAAAGATCTGTACACTCAATGACTCTTGTTGTGGGCACTCGAGAAAATATTCTAACTTTCAAATGTAAAAACTACAAAAGTTCAGCTACTACTATGACTTGATATCCCATAAACACAACTGGATGCTCATATTTATAATTTTTATTACAAAACTACATCAACGAGGCCCTGTAGATGTAGCAAACGCTACATCGATGCCCCATTGACAAGGCAGTACCACATAAACGAGGCCCTGTCTATGAGGGCTCATCGATGAGGCTGTGTCAACAACGACCCATCAACAAGGGCCCATCGATGTGACACTTTTGACACTCATTAGTGGGCACATGTTCAAAAGGAAAAAAAACAACCCTCACGTTCATAGCTATGATGACAAGCCAACAATCTAAAAATCAAGTGTAAATATCAAAACTTTCAAGTTCTAAACTTCATGCTCATTTAAGGAATTGTTGTTAAGCATCCACGAGTTTGTTTGAGTTCTAGATCCAATACCCGCAATGATAATTCTTCCATTATTGGTGTTTCTCTTGCTCCTTCTATCAGTTGATCTAGCTCTAGCTTCATTGAAACGACACAGTTCATAAACATTCGAACTATTCTAAACTAAACTATGTGCACCCAAGTCATAAGAAAGAACCTCTAGTTAATCAAATGATACTACCGAAACTTTCTACTTCACATAAAACTAGTCTTCTCCAAGCTATTATTTTGAAGAAATTTTTAAACTGTAAAAGTTCCTAATGTTGTAGTAGATTCAATTTTGATGTTCAACCTCTCTAGTCTTCATACTATTGGCTCACCCTCACACCTACAAATGTGAAGGTTGCCAATTTTTTTTCTTTCCAACATATGCCCATTATTTTTTTTCAAAGAGGATCATGCTTCTCCTATAAAGTATAGGCTTTCAAGCCTATTTTTGGCATGCATCCAAGATGATGAACAAAATTCCCTAAAAGCACTTCATGCTACTTTCAATATATGTTACTTCTACCTCATTTGCAATTCATGTTTAGTAACTTCCTCCTTTTTTTTTTCTTTTTTTCTTTTTTCTACATTTTGTTCAATCTCTACCAACTCTCTTTAACTATTGCACATGATCCAAATAAAAATTTGTATCCCTCTTTACTTGTTGCACACAATCCACAAAATTTTTTAACAAAATTTTTAACGACACATTTCAATTACATTCAAATGCTTCTAGACTAAATTGTATGCTCCTAAGTCATGATGGAAAACATCCAATTAATCAAATGATGCTACACAAAGCTTCTACTTCACATGACAAGGGCTCTTCTCTAAGTTGTTTTATTGAAGAAATTTTTAAATTGTTGAGATTCTTAATGTTTCAGCAAATTCAATTCTAATTCAATTCTGATGTTCAAACTTTCTGATCTTTAGACTATTAACCCACCCTTATATCTACCAATGTTAAGGTTGTTTTTTTTTTTTTTTCAATATGTATCCATTGTTTTTTTTTTTTTTCCTCCAAAAAAGATCATGCATTTCCTATAAATTGACTACTACCATTCCTATTTTTAGCATACATCTAACATCAAAGGCAAGCTAATGGCAAGTGAGATTCCCCAAAAGCATTTCATGCTACTTTCAATGTCTATCATTTCTACCTCATTTGCAATTCATATTTAACAATTTCTTCCATGTTTTGCAATTTCTTTGTTTTTTCTACATTTTGTTCATTCTCTACCAACCCTCCTTAGCTATGTGATCTAGATAAAAAAAATTTAGATAAAATTTTACAGTAAGAAATCTACATGGAATTTGAACATGGTACATTATATTACATGGACAAGACTTCAATCCCAAATATCATAGATGTTTTTAATAAGTCATTTTTCATCAAGAACATTGAAATTGAAAATGAAATTTATAACCATATTTTTAAAAGACCCCAAGGATCTTATCTTTGATGAAGTGACCCTAGGCCTAAGCAAGAGGTTGGAGGAATACATTCAAATTATCCATGGCTATTCATTATGAAGAGACTCTGCAACAAAGCATTCAAGAAAGATGCAGTATTCATGATATAATGAGTTTTGGAGAGATGGCAAAATGAAGTGAAAATACAAAAAATGCTTCAATTTTATTAACAAAATATTAGAGCTAGCATACATGATGAATCAAAATATATACATGCAACAATTCCAATATCCATGAGAGCACCAATTGCCAAAGTAAAAATGGAATCACACCTTTAAGTTAAAACTTGATAATGGAACAATGAGCAATATGAAAAAATACATAAATTGAATTGGAACAATGAGCAATATGAAAAAATACATAAATTGAATTTACTACAAGCAGTAGAAGATGGGCAATAGGTATTATTAAAATGTTGCAGAACTAATTTCTTCAAAAGAAAATAGAAAACCTCTAGTTAATCTTTGTATGAACTATTAAAGTTATCAATGTTCATTCTAGAAAATTGTATAAAAGACATGTTCAAGTTACATTGAACACATCTATTGTCCTTTAAATGTATTGCTTTTAATGTATTTTGCACAAGTTCATTTGTTTGGCAAATCCTTAATGTCTATACAAAAATGATAAATATCAACATCACTTCTTTTCTTATAAGAATAACCTACAAGTTAATTCTTAACATAGAATTTTCTTTCTTTGATCTGTTTCAATTTTTAGATGTGTGAACTCATTCATGCTCTGCTAATTTGTAAACTGAGAAGTAATGCAACCACTTACCATATCTCTGAGGAGACAATGCATAAAATTTGATGTTAACTGTTTAAACAGTAATAATTTAGCACTCTCTTCATTTATGATAGTAACTTGTTTGAACCATTGTCCAAATTTAAAAATCAAGCCTCAGTCAGTGGCTCCAGAATTTTCCCGACTGGATTGTTGCAGTTAAACACAACGTAAATAATTTAGTCAAAGATAGAAAAGGCAGTATATCTAGGTTTCCTTAGAATCCTCTCTTCAAAACCATCTCAGAATTGTCTTAGGCCTTGAACTAACTTGACCACCTCAAAATTGTCTTAGGCCTTGCACTAACTTGACCTTACCGTTACATAATGTACATATCGGAATGCTTCAAGCTACAATCTTTCGTGCAAACCCTGTTGCATTCCTAGAGACCTTGAATTCCAGACAGTGGAATGGTTTTGGAACGGTAGGATCATTCATTCCAGATCGTGGTCTGGCCAAATACTTGCCTGATTGTGTTCTTGCACATTACACAAATCAAGATGCTCTTCACAGTATCCTCCTTTTAGCATTTCATGCATCTGGGTAATTTTAATTTCAATTTCATGAAGTTCAATGATGGAAACAAAGTGGCATTATGTAGACGGTCAGCTATAGTAAATCATCATCAAATTATTTGCCTACCTCAAAGATCAGCCCATTGTGGATAGGATAAAAGCAACTCAAAAGAATAGGATAAAAGCAACTCAAAAGAAGCTTGTCCTCCAATGCAAGTACTATTGTAACAAAATAACAAAGATATCCAAAAAGAGATACATGCTTAAGATGCAATTTTATAAACATAGACATGACTTCCCCATTTTAAATTTGTAGTAATTTACCGATAGAAGAGTGACTATGCAAACAAAGCATAGAAGATGACAAACATATCTTTTTTATTTTGCCCATCTTTGGCTCACATTCAAATGAATAATACTATTAATTGTGTTTTGTTTCAATCTTTGGCTCACATTCAAATGAATAATACTATTAATTGTGTTTTGTTTCAA
Organism: Gnetum montanum; assembly: GCA_015680685.1. NCBI lineage: Eukaryota > Viridiplantae > Streptophyta > Gnetopsida > Gnetales > Gnetaceae > Gnetum > Gnetum montanum. The sequence continues at coordinate 1,417,163 of MNCI01024428.1, read as the reverse complement.
TCTTTGGCTCACATTCAAATGAATAATACTATTAATTGTGTTTTGTTTCAAATTGACCCTATCTGTTTGGGGCATTACATCAATGATGTTTTCAACTCTCTTCAAAAAGGCTTTGTAACTACCCAACAAATCCTTTGTGATTTCCTGAATGTAATAAAAATTTCTGATTTCCAGTTTTCACTAATTATATTTATTACTAGCTAAATAATTGCAAAAGCTTTATCCAACACAATCTAAGCAATTGAGGTAACAAATTTGAAAGGTTTCTTTCACTGAAGCATTATACAACATTGATTTCTCAGTAATCTGGCACCTGAACCCACATCATGTGTTACGGTACCTTTACACAAAAGCTAAAACACAACCAACATTACTTGAAATGCCCATGAGAGCATAGCTACCTGATAAGCATACGTCAACTCGTAACCTTGCTGTTGGATAACTGGAATGCAAACTTTCCTATGGTTTGGTTGCAAAAGATAAAAGAATGTAAAAAAAATGTTAAAACCGTAAAGAGTTTTTGTACTGTCAATGAGCAAAATATTTACCAGGAGATGCAACTAACACTTGCTGGTAAGATGTTTAGGTTTCCATAACTATCAAATAGTTTATTCTTGGTCATCTATTACATAGTGCTTCGATCAAATGCTTAACAATTTGTTCGCAAGAAACAAAACATTTCATAGTAAAATGGAAGCTATAACCATATCAGAAAATTAAAAGGAAATTCGCCATACGGCTTACAGAACAAGTTGTTCTAAGTGGAGAATATCTTTTTGGCAAAACACATACATTGTTGAGCTGCATTGTGAATATTTGTCCATCAAAAAGCCAAGAAACAGAGCAAAAGAAACAAAATAAATCTGCAAGTCCCAAAGTCCTGAAAACAAATTTGGTACATAATTACATTAAAATAGACCACAAAGGCAGCCTAAATGCGAATTTGCAAGCCTAACAATTTATTAAAACGCCTAATACAGGCAAAACGGGAAACCAAAAATCAAATAAATGATGAGTCAAGTCCTCTCACAGGCAGTAAGGCGCCATGAATGATCATCCAATTCCGCAGCATAACACAGGGCGGGATCAAAACGGCAAAGCCTACGAGCACGAGAACTCAAACTCAATACCAGACCAGGGTCTTCAACAAAATGCCGAGGGTTTGAAAAGCGATTCAACTTTCAAAAAACACAAAACGAAAAAACAGGACATACCTCTTAGAAGATGATATCCTCATCCTTCTCGCCAGCGGCAAGTATATTTCTGGCGCGACTGAAGGAAACACCGCGGTGGAGAGCATAATCCTCAGCGGCCTGCTCTTTGGCAAACTCCTTAGCATTTTGCATCTGCTTCTCAATCTCACGCTTCTTGTACGCCTGGATCTTCTTGAGGCGGAAGAAATCCTCGCGCTCCAGCTCGTCCAGCTCGCCTTTGATATACGCGATCGTGTTCTCGATCCGAGGCTTCACGACGTTCTCGAGCGCGTTGACGCGGCGATTCGTGGCCTTGATCGCCTCATCCAAAGTCAGAAAACTCGTCTGCAACGATGCGAGCTCCACGAGCACTTCCACGGCCTTCAAATACGCCGCGCGGCAGTTCTGGACCTGCTGACCGCCGCGGGCGAGACCGGTGAGATCGGAGCCGCGGCTGCCGGCACCTCCGGCGCTCTCATCACTGAAGTACTCGAAGCGCGGAAGTTTAACGCCGGCGACGTTGTCCTGCTTTGCGCGAACGCGCACCGCGGCGTCGCCGACGGTTTCACGCACGACGTGCTTGATGCCGTCGCCGGCGACGTATTTGACCTCCGTAAGCGCGAACGCAGAATCGCGCATGACGTTGCCCATGGATTCCTTGGCCGATACGATCCGCTTCAGTATCTGCCGGAACTGCATCGTCAAAGCGTCGGATTTCTTCTTCAGCAGAGCGTGGCCGCGCGTCGCGCCTTGCAGACGCGCCTTCATCACACCCAGGGTTGTGACCGTCGGCACCACGTTCAGCCGCTGTCCTTGGCCGGACATTTTTCTTCCTTTCTTCCTTCCTCGCTCGCCGGATTGCTTGACAACAGGGAAGACAATTCTGCTGTGTCTCCTCGCGATCGAATTCTGGTTCTGCCCCCTGATTCAAGATCTCCGTGAATGAATAAAGAAGGGCCTTCGCTTCGATGCTTCCCACTGTTATACGTGTTTGCTTGATGCTTTGGGTCTCACTTACGTCATGGCTCCGCTCAGCGCCGAACGATTATCGAATTGCTGCTACAACTAACATTGTCCATTTTGCAGCGAAGGAACACGAGTAAAAACGAGCAATCAACGCATATAACTGTCTTAGGTATGTCGTCTTCGTTTTAAGAAACCATAACTGCGAAACTAGATGCAATGCTCGTCAGAATCCAATCTATGACTTGGAACTTTTTAATTAAGGGTTTGTATCATGAAGGTGACACTTATTGTTTTGAAATTATATGACTAGCGCCATCGTTAGTGTAATGATGGAAATCAAATACATAATTTGTGAACCATAAGTTTTATGCTTTAACATACATAGTTCACTATTTTCTTAGGCAAGAAGTTGCTAATATGAATCATATTTACAGCATCGCTATTTCAAGTCCTAACTTGCCTTCAATTCCTACTACCCAAAGTTATTCTATTATTATGACCATTCTATTTGTCCACTCTAGTAGAAGCTTCCCTATATCTAATAGTGCTATTTGGCATGCTCAATGTTAAACATAATGTGTAGTTATGAAACAATGGAATTCAAAAGTTATGGAATACTTTCACTCCTTAAAAAATTAAGTGTATTCAATTCATCAAGGTTTGCTTATTGGAATTTGTTACTTTAATTTGAATGTTCATGATCCTAGATGCCCTTTTGAAACATTGAAGACTCATTTATCCATTGCTTTCTGACTTGTTTCCTTGCTTAAAGTTTTGTGTATTGCTGCAACTCATATCTACATAGTTTTAAGCCAAGGTTGAAAGAAGTTTTATTTGGTGATACTCCTCAACGTCAAGAATTTTTGCTTCATATTTAAAGTTAGTTTTACCTCTTTGTTCTTTATGCCCTTTTGTTGATGGGTGTGTGCGGGAGTGTTGTTGATGTATGTGCACATGGGTGTCTACAAGGTAGATGTCAAAGCCCCAAAAAATATTAATAATAAGGAAAAATATTTCAAAGTACATCATATGCTTAATTACTGAATAAAAAGGTTAAAATTTTTGATTTTATGTGATTTGTCACAAAAATTTTCTAAGGAATGTTCTTCCTTTGTCAATTCAAAATGACATCATTCAATAGCTCATGCTTCAACTACATCCTTGAATGTATCATTTTTCAATTTTTTTTCTTTCTAATTTATAGGAAGCTTTTAGTTGGAAGTGAAAACTTAAGAAGGTTCTTCAAAAAAGGCCAAGTTCTTATCCTTCCTACTCCATAGGGGAGGCTTTTTTAGATAGGTTGTAAGGATGAAAACATAAAAAAATATCCCCATAATGATTGGGCACTTCCTTTTACGTTGGGATTGAGTTTCATCTCTCTTAATAAAATCTAATGTGCATCCACTCGACTCTCGTCACTCACCATCATTGGCTTTGTAACTCCATGCTAGCATGACTTCTAAGTTTCTGGCCTTAAATGCTACAAGTCAAACTTCAAAAAAGTACCACGAATGATTACAACTTCTCATAACAAGACACCCATTATTCTAAATATTAATTACATAGCTTAATAGTATAATACAACTCTCCTCCATATTTAGGAATGGAACATTACAAATACATTGGGATTATAACTATGAATTGTAGGATGCAATTTACATCACTTAACCAACAAGTCACATGCCTTGGTAATGATTTCCAATTGTATCACAACCCTTTTCTATTCATTACAACCTAGTTGTAGAATAGATTGTGTGCCTATCCCAACATCCTCTAACTCAAAGTCCAATCACAATAAGAACAAAAATGAAGTGGCCAAAAAATTCCAAATTTGAAAACTCCAAGATTCTCAAGAAATCTTAAGGCAGCAACCTAAGTACCAACAATACATTTATATCTCCAATGCTTAATATTGAGCAATTATGAATATCTAAATTTAACAAATACTTGACATTAATACAACCAAATATGTTCAAACCTAATTAGAATAAATCTCAATGTCTACGATAGCTTTCGTATTGCTTCAAATATCCTGATTATGTCTCCTTGTATAAGCCCTAATTTTTCTAAAGTTATGCATCAAGATGAATGATAAACTTCAAAGTAGTTTTCTACATTTTCCTCAAGAGTAACTCAAGAGATGTTTGATGACCCAGATAAGTTACAAGTTTAAGTTACAAGTACAACACTCCTACCAACCCGACATAGTTAGGATAAAGGCTAGGACAATAATGATAATGCTTGGTGATACTACTTGTATTGAAACTTGATGAGTGGCGAGGTACCCCTACACTCAACCATACGAATACGAATGTTACACACGCGATCCGGTCGAACTCCAAGGACTAAGTGCTTACGCACCTTATGGAACACTTAAGGTTAATCAATCGTTGTCTTCCCAAGCTCACTTGTATTTGTCACGGTTGTATGGTTAAGTGAACTTGAGGTACATGATTTTTATGTCTTTTATGGTTTTATCACCTATGCTAAGAGGGGAAAGGGTGAAGAGACTAAGTAACTAACTTTC
>MNCI01024428.1:1400371-1412388 GCA_015680685.1 Gnetum montanum | reverse complement strand
TAACAATAATTAAAGTCCTATTTAGCTTAGTCCATATGCTACAAGGTTTATCCAAAAGTTCATCTTTATTGCTGTACACAATTGTGTGCTCAGGTACAGAATTGCTCAAATAAAGATCCGTTCACTTTGGGACTCCTACTGTGGGCATATGGAAATTATTCTAACTCTGGAATGGTAAAATGGCAAGAGTTTGGCTAAGGTCTAGATCTAGATGGAGAACAAGGGAGAGTTGCCTCTTATTTATAGAACTAGCGTCACGCTACGATATCGCATAAGCGATATCGTGGCCCATGCGATATTGCATTCCATCATACCCCCATGACTAAATAAAAACTCGTCCTCGAGTTCCTTACAAAATATTGGGAAGGTATGGGATTATTGACTTGAGTGAAACTAATGGTGAATGGGATGACATGTGAACGGATCATCATTACAAAACATGGCAAAATTTAGTGTTCATGACAACAAGAGTGAACACTATACATAATTGACATCTAACCTTATTTGACAGCTGAGAGAGAAGAGAGAAGAGAGAGAGAAAAGAAGAAGTCTGCTGCTGCCAACGCCAAGATTGTACCTTTCGTTGTCCATCCATAAGCGCATCATCAATCTTGTTCCTTGCATAACTGCTTCAGCACTAATCCATTCCAAGCATTTTCTCCAAATCCAATATGTTGTTGTATGATTGCCATCTGCACACACAACATAGTTTGATATTAGCAAGGATAAATAAATCATAATGCAATTGATACCTTGCTTCGGTGTAAGGTCCATTGGCTGAGTTGTGCTATGGCTGATATGAATCTAAAGATATAATACTGGTGACTACCTAAGGTGTAGGGGTTAAGAGAAAAATCAAAAAAATTGGACCAGGATCCCCATGACTGAGAGCGAACCTCCAGTAGCGATAGAATGGAAAAAGATAAGGAATAAGAAGGATGAAGAAAAAGAGACAACGGCAACGCCAATAAAATGGATGTCAAAGATGGAAATGAACAACATAATTGATGATTGCAAAAATTTTTAAAGGAAAGAAATTAATGGATGCACCAAATAGGAATGCCATTGGGTCCTCCCCAAAGTAGGCACATGCCCTTAATGCCTTGACAATCCCACATTCAAAGAGTCTGTAGGCTCTAGGAATGTCATTTGGAGACAAGAGTTAAAGTCTTAACCACAAGAATTTACCCAAAAAGAAAACAATGTATCTACCAAAATATGGACTACTGATACAACCGGCAATGAGGTGATAAATGGGAAAAGAAGGATGGAAAGAAGAGAATGGAATGGAGTCTCAAGAACAAGGTGGTGTATAGCCCCTTATGTGTTTCATGATTAATGTGACTTGGTAAATCTCATTCCAACTCTAGCCTCAAAAAAACCACATCCAGTGACTTCGCATTAATGCATTCGGCCAATCCATCCACTTGAATAACAAGAATGCCTTCCCCAACAACCACCACCATTCCGACGAAACGAAGGAGGAGAGAGTAGGAAGCAAGAAGGACCTTAGTTAGAGGGAACATGTTTATTTTAGTTCCATAACCAGTGCTTGTAGCCCAAATGATTATTTCTTCTAAGGGGTGTGCTTTGAATCCTCACTATTTTTTTTCTGTTTTCTGTTTTTTTTTTTTTTTTGCGTGAGAACCACACCATGCAAAGACTTATTATTTTTATTTGCTCAGCTTCCCAATAATGTGGCAACATCGGAATGGTAAGAAAACTTAAGAAGAAGACATCCAAGCACCCAAGAGAATGGCCAGCACAAGTGCATCAAATCCCCTTGAAGTCACACCCTTTTCAATCCTTGAGTCCTTCCTTAGTTTGAGAAATACCTAGTCACCGATTCATTGATAGTTCTTATTATTGAGAAATGGATTGTACAGTTCCAAGCTAAGAGAGACCAGAGAATTTTATGAAAGTATGGATGATGTGGACTCATTGCTTGTTATATCAAAAGAACCATACCTTAGTATCAACATCATAACTTAAAGGTAAAAACCAAACATTAGCAATCAATGGAATACAGTTCATACCATCTTCGAAGCACTTATTAAGTGACAAATCAAACAAAATAATCAAACATACCAAGAAATGAAAAAGTGTATACGATGCTGTAAAACAAAAACAAGAAAAGTTAAAGAAATTTGTAAAACAAAAACGTGTAAAACAAAAATTTAAAAAGAACTGAGGGCCTCAAATGGTTAGCATAGGTCGCCATCTCCCCCATGACTGAATTAGAAGCAAGAGATTCAAAAGAATGAGCATTTGTTTGAATTTCTTAGAAGTGCCCAACTTCTCCCAATCGATGTTTTCAGGTTAAGGGTTGGAAGTTGGCGACGCCCATACTCTAGTGTATCTATGCTTTCGATTTGAGCACATGTTGTTCCCCCAATTAGTTCCATGCATATTGGTGGGTTGCTCTCTTGATTAGCTATCAACCACTGGGTGTTCTCTTGTTGTGTGGTTGCTACATATAGGCACTTTTGTATGTTAACTTCTTGAGCACACCGGTTGCATGCAGGAGATGTTGAGCATTCCTGTATGTCATCACCCTCTATATCACCGTATGAAATGCATGGAACTTTCTTCTTCTCAATCTTTCCATAAATTTTTTCCTTAGATATTTCCAAGGAAAGATCACAGATTCCTAGGCATGCATTTATGGTACTTAGCCATTCCCTTCCCATTATAATTGGAAAGTCCCCTTTGTTGTTGTTGACTTCTATCACTAGGAAATCAGCTGGGTATGACCAACCACACACAATGGTAACGACATCCTCCACTAGTACCAAAGGAACAGTGATGGACTAGTCAGCCAACTCTAATTGAATATTGCTCTTCTTTAGTGGAGGCAGGTTCCAAGCTTTATACATCTCTTGTTATATCAAGTTGACTCCAGAACCTGAGTCAAGAAGAGCTTTGCGAGGTTCATTCCCAGTGACTTGGAGATAAATTAAGGGACTTCCAGGATCAGAGAATTTCCTGGGAAGGTGGCCTACCTTGATCCAGTCAGTAGCGGTATGTGTTAACATAACCGTGTGTGTTGAGCTCTATTGTTGGTTTGAAGGGAGCTCCAAAGCCTTACTTGATGGAGGAGTGGTCATAGACTCAATCACTTATGGTTGTGAGAGCTTGTTTGGGCTTTTGGTTCTGAAGAAAGGTCTTCTCTTCGTGCAATTGTCAAAACCAGCAGTGGGTTGAAGGTTTATAGCTCTCATAGTGTTACGTTGCTGCGATTGAGTGGGGAGTTCCCCTTGCATTGTTGGAGTGGTTGGTAGTGGAGCTATTGGTGTAAGAGTCGCGGATGGATTTGGAGGATGGTATGTGTGTGGGGTGTTTCTCCCAGGAGAAGGAGTCTTAAAATACTCCTGAACTTGGTAGTGACATTGTGGGGTCATGTAACTAATAGGTTCACTTGGAGAAATTGACTGCTGCACATAATAGCCATATGGATCTGGTTGTCAGTAAGGGTATTGTTGCCTAGGCGATGGCATTCCCCATGATTGTGGGTATTGCCACTACTAGTGTTGCTCGATAGGTTGTGACAGAGTTCCACTTGGATAATACGTTAACGGTTTGTGGAACTACCTTGGGTTACCTTGGGGATAAGGTAACTGGTGGGGGTGCTTGCCATTTATTAAGTCTTAGGTTGAGTGCATACACCCCAAACTCTTACAGATGTGAGATTATCGAGCAACATCCCTTAGGATGGTCATATTGGCATATCTCACATCCACCGTCATTGTTTGTATCTGAATCCACAACCTCATCGATGATAGTCATTTTTCCCTTACCCTTGTTACGTGCATGATTTGAGTCCCTCTTCTTTTTCTTATCATGGTCACTACTTCGCTCCTTAGACTCCTCTACGATTTTGAGAACGGTTTCGAATCTACTGTCTAAGGAGTTCCACATTTGATCTACCTTAGCCGACACTTTGGTTGTCAACTTTTCAAGCAACAAGGTTTTTCTATTCACCAACTCTTTGAGTGGTGACTCATCCTCCTCCTTGCAGAATCTCACTCCCCTCTTTCAGAGGAAATGATCACAATTATACTCTTCTGTGCTTTCTCTTTTTCGTAGCTCTCCTTCTTCCTTAGCTACTTGCTCCAACAATCAATGAACTTCATGGAACCTAAGTTCTGATAATCTCCCTTGGGCATATGTCCTAAGGGTTCTCCTGGTTTCATGTCTTAGCCCATCTACGAGATGGCATAGTTGATCCCGTTGTGTGTAACCATGGCCCAGGCAACGATGTAGCAATGCATAATATCGGCCCATGGTAGCATCCAAGGGTTCGTGATTACCCTGCTTCCATCCTTGGATCTGCTTACGTAAGTTGGACACTTGGGAGTACGTTTGATATTTATCGTTAAATAGTTCTAACATCATACTCTACCTTCGAATGGATTCCAATTCTAGGGACCGGTACCAACTTTCCGCTTTTTTTATGAGTGTCCTTGAGAACAACTTTAACTTTTGCCATTCATTTTCAATATTTTGCAAGGCATAGGCATCGTGAAATGCCTATAAGTGGTTCTGCTGATCCACGTTGTATCCCCCTTCAAATCATGGAATATTATTCATGTCTAGTCTCTTGATCTGGCTATCTTTTTGTTGCCTTGTAGGTATTCTAACTGCCTCTGTAATGTCTAACATACTCTAGGTTGCTAGTAGGGGTTCTTCATTGTCATTTCTTTCATGGCATCTATGATGCCTACACGGTTCCCTACTTTCCCTTCTTCCATGCCTTGATTCCCTAGAATGCCCTCATCCTCGCTCTCGACTCTCTCGTCAAGGTTTCTCATCTTGCTTACCCTTATCCTCACGATGAGGCTCTTTGTGACTGCATCCTGATGTGGAAGGAGAGGGTGAATGATGCGATGAAGGTGAAGAATAAGGGAAACCATTGCCATGACAATGTTTCTTACCTTCTCTTCGGTGGTTACGGCCCCGATCGTGATGATGATTAGACTACCTACCCTTGTCATGTATTTGTGTTCCCTCATTGAACACTTGATGTTCCTAAGAATCAGAACTAGGGTTGTGAATCATGGAGCAAAGGTTCTGATACCCTACCTCCTTACTATTGTTAGGAGGGGAAACATCATTTTGTGGGAAACCTATTGAGATAGGTTCACCACCCTTAATTTCTCTTATGACAGGAAAAGCATTATGGGGGCCTTTGCCCTTCAACGATGTGTGGTGACTCCCCTACTGTAAGTCTTGTTGACATTACACTTCTGTGGGATGGTAGTCCCTCATGTTGAAATTGCATGCAACGTACTCAGCGTATAATTGCGACATGCCAATTCGTGCAAGGGCACGAAGGAGCATGTTGGGGGTGGCTCTATCTGGAGGCAACATTATGTTACCCTCCACGTCTCTCCATCATAGTTGTTCATCTTGATGGAAGACAAAGGTAAAGTTGGGTATATATTCATCATGATGAATATATACCACACTGAATTGTTGAGGAACTGGCGGTTCTTGGTTATGTATGTTGTGCCACCGACTGTCTCTAGTGTTGGTCTTAGGCGGTGAAGTGCTTTTGTGTGGAGAGGAAGACATCTTAGTTTAGTTCGGTGTGCTNCCAATGATGAGTGGCGAGGTACCCCTACACTCAACCATACAAATACGAGCATTACACATGCGATCTAGTCGAACTCCAAGGACTAAGTGCTTACGTGCCTTATGGAACACTTAATGTTAATCAGTCATTGTCTTCCCAAGCTCACTTGTATTTGTCACGATTGTATGGTTAAGTGAACTTGAGGTACATGATTTTTATGTCTTTTATGGTTTTATCGCCAATGCTAAGAGGGGAAAGGGTGAAGAGACTAAGCAACTAACTTTCACTAACTAGGCTTTAATGGTCCTTGCATCAATATTTGTTCCCACTTGCTGTTCACACCCTGAACCAATGCAATGCTACTGGGATTACCAAACGCTATTCGTTACTAGAATTACCAAGCGTAACACACATGCTTGAAGGGGTTGTACTAAATGCACTTAACTATGAGAGTTGAGGGTTGAGAGAGATTAAGTCCTTAAGAAAGCATTTAAAAATTTAACAATAATTAAAGTCCTATTTAGCTTAGTCCATATGCTGCAAGGTTTATTCAAAAGTTCATCTTTATTCTCATACACAATTGTGTGCTCAGGTACAGAATTGCTCAAATAAAGATCCATTCACTTTGGGACTCCTACTGCGGGCACATGGAAATTATTCTAACTTTGGAATGGTAAAATGGCAAGAGTTTGGCTAAGGTCTAGATCTAGATAGAGAAACAAGGGAGAGCCGCCTCTTATTTATAGAACTGGCATTGCGCTGCGATATCACGTATGCGATATTGCAGCTAGCGATGCAATATCGTGTCCCATCAAAACTGAAATTGAAAAGTTTTATTTACATTCTCCTTGGATCTGTCAGGCTTAGTTTCAAAATTCTTTTTAAGAAAATTTGTTTTAATTTATAATAAAATGTTGCCTAGTGGAGTCAAATTTATGACCTAGGGTTTTGAATCCAAGACTCTTACCACTAAGCTAATACCTCATTACTGTAAAATCTATTTATCAACATTGATGGCCTAATAAACCTTCATATATTCATGAGAAATCACCATCTCAAATGAGAGGTTTAAACCTTGAAATGTGAATATTTTAACATTGCTAAGCAATGAATGGCTGTAGTCACATCAATCCCTATCTAAGAAATGGGAAGGTATCCACCTATGAACAATGTCCTTAGAATTAAGTACCCTAAATTTTGTTTCCTATTTCAAGATTAAGGGCTTAAGGATGAAGTAGAATTTACAAAGAGAAGAATGTAATTTTGCTTACTATATAGGATTTGACAACCCCAATTAAATTGCTTAATTACCAATGTGATAGATATCCTATGATAACACATGTTACTCATTAGGATTTAAAAGAATTATGCAAATGAAACTAAAATTTATGATACTAAAAACTAAAACTTAATTTCTACTTATGTTTACTAAGACCTTCTTTGATCTATTAGACCACACCAGTTTTAGAATTCCTTGTATAGAATTTATTTTATCCACAAATATGCATTGCCTATTGGAATCAAACCTATGACATGGATTTTCTATGCCAAGAACCTTACTAATAAGCTAACATCTTATTGTTATTCCTTAGTTGATTACCAATGATATTTTACCTTCCTTAATCAGTCATCATGTGAAATACTTCTTTGATTAATAGCTTTCTACTATATTATACAATTTTTTACACTTTCATTGTCCAATAATTTCATTTTTGGATGAAACAATTTCCATTAATACAAATTTCATTCAATCAAATTATGTCAAATGTATTTAATTCAACATGGAAAAATGGAATTAATATCATTCGGGTAAAAGATGCCAAAGTAGATGGCAATATATGAAATATCTTTAGGATATTTGCCACTGGAGTATAGAATTGGTGGGTACAATATGGTTTTTGATGAGTGGCAAGGTACCCCTACACTTAACCATACAAATACAAGGGTATTCACGTGCGATCTAGTTGAACTCCGCAGACAGACTAGTTGAACTCCGCAGACAGACTAGTTGTGACACCTAGATAGTTAGCCTTAGGTCATAGTTCGCTATCTTCCCACCTGGACTAGTATTATCTTTGTCATGTATGGTTTAGTCTAGAGTGAGTTGTATGATGTTGTTCCTAATCTAACGCTACTCCTGAAGGCAATGGAAAGTAATGTTAACTAAGCTAAGAGAGAAAGGGTAAGAGAATCTAATCTAGCCTAAGTGCGATGAGCATTCGTTCCTTGATTATCTGTACACATCTTGGACTTTGTGCATGACTACCACTGGGATTACCAAGCGTAGATCCTAGGTACGTTATTGGGTTACGAAGTAGTCACACTTAAATGCTTGTAATCAAGTTGTACTCATTCCTTGTTCTAACATGAGATAAGGGTGAGAGAGATTAACTAGGAAAGTAGTAAATAATAATTAATTAAATAATTAAACTAAGTGAATGCTGCAATGATGAAGTAATCTCGATCTTTATTTCTGGTCATGTGTGTGTCCAAGTACGTCACACTCAAATAAAGGATGTCGTACAATTACAATCACCACACTGCGAGCAAACACTAGGAAATTATTCTATCTCTGGAAGGGAAAAACTACCAGAGCTTCGCTAAGGGAAAAACTAAGTTCTAAAATAAGGAAACCTGCCTCTTATTTATAGGAATTGAGGGAGACCGCGATATCACGGCAGATGTGATATCACGTACGTAATATCGCAGCCCATGGGATATCACAGCTGTGATATCATGGCAGTGATATCACAGCCAACAAATTCATGACTCATCATACCCCCACGACTGAATGAAAACTTGTCCTCAAGTTATAGAGAGAACAAGCTCCATTGATTACATAGTGGATAGGTATGGGATTATTGACTAACTAGGATGGATTCATGCCACAGTATGGAGTCAGAACAAAATTGAGACACAACACAAAAGAAAATCCTATGATTACAAAATTAGTGGAACTCATGTAGTTCCTAGTAGCGGTGGCTCCTCCATTGGTGTCTTTCCTTTTTCTGGTGCTCCAAGTCTTGGGATTTGATAGCATTGAAGTATGGCCTGGAGTTTCTCCTCTTGTAAGGCCTTGAGTGCCTTAGCGTGTGTGTAAGTTTGCACTTGTGCCATAGAGGCATCCTAGTCAACCTTCTCTTTTTCTTCTGCCACCCTTTTATTCTCTGTCAACAGTTTATTAAGTTGCTAGGTTCTAAAAGTGTCCAGCTGGTTCCGAGCAACCTTTGGCCCTGTATTCGAAAGGTTTAATACTTCCAAAATGGCTTGAATAGAGAAATCAATAGTCACATCACAATTGTTAAGCATGGTGCCTTCTCCCTATTGTGCCAAAATTCATACATTTCCCCTAAGTATCAGGCACCGCTCTCAGAGAGGATAGGCCATAATGGGGATCCTTTGAGGTGATCCCTAACAGCCTCCGGAGCAAATTCTGCAAAAGGTCCAAAGTTTAATTCCATTATCACTACAGTGAATATGGACCTTTCATGGATGGTCTAAACATAATCCTAGGTCAGCGTGAGATGTCGTCCCTATTCAAACGCTATAGCAACTCCTCCTTTCACCTGCCTTGATTGTATAGTAGCAGGGTTTTCTTGGTGGATACTAAATGATTGTTCCTCCTGGTTTGCATGTTGTTTGGCAAGAACTTGTCCTTCACCTCTCCTAGGTTGTTTGATCACACCTTGAGCAGCACCTTCCTGTTGTCTACGTTTCGGGGCCATCTGCAATCACACGGGACCAATCGTTAGTAAGGTTGTTACCAAAGTTAGGTTATACCTTAATGCTTGCCTTAATAGATTTACTTTATTTTTGTGTGATGTTAATTATTGGAAGACCATGTACCCAAAATATTATAGTGTTGAGTCTTCTTTGCTTAGGTGGTTTCCAAATTTACTTTTCTGGTACAGCTAAGGGGATGAAATTTTTTTTGACACATCTTATTCTTAATTTTACAACTAATTACCCTTAAAGATGTCCTTTGAGCAATGATGAATTTCAAAACATTTATGCACTATTCGGTGTGTGCCCCTCCCCCATGACTAAGTTGAACACTCCAGGTTCAAGTAGGTTCAAACGGAATGAAAATCGGAGTACTAGTGAGTGAGTTATGGATATGAAAGTACGGGACGTCCAATCGCGAGTCGTAGAGAGGAATTTGAAAAACTTCCCCTACGTGAACAGTTGAAAATGATATTAATTAGCATAGGGGGGTCATGTATATATATTTTCATTGAAGTTAGGGAACTTAGAGAATGTACCAAATTTTTAATATTTCTTTGAAATTAAACGATGTAAACTAAGGACATCTGGATGATTGTTAAAGGGTTCCAGGGTAATTCAACTAGCTTTGAAGGCACGAAAATTATGATGGTGTGGTATTTATTAATAAGGACCTCGGATGGGAGAAAAAGGCTATGTGATGGTTCATAGGAACGTTGATTTGGAGGGATAATGATAATAGGGAAAGAATGTTATGAAAAATAGGCTGAGGGTAAGAAATGGTGTGTGTGAGTTGTATCATAAGCGAAGATTACAAAAGATTACATAAGTGGATCCTCCCCAAAGCAAGTTCTAACCTATAATACCCTTGTGTAACCACACTCAAAGTGTCTGTGGGTACTAGAAGGGTTAAATGTAATCCGCACTGATTCCACAAAACACACATGTAATTATCACCGGAATGAGGTAAGAATTCTATGTTACACACGACACGAGCTACAATTACACAGATAGTGAGATGAGAAAAACTAGAGAATGGGATTTTAGAGATTGGGACATGAGGTAACTGACCCAGGGCATAGCGAATCCTGCATGTAAAGCATGATTAAGGTGTCATTAACCCATTATTCCAAGATCAGGACCAAGTCTGTTCCTCTACTCAATGACATCGCATTGTTTCATCCCATGATGAGAAACTATGAGAGTACCATAATAACAAGGCATACGATCACTTGGCATTTTGTTCAATGGAGGAGTGATTTTTGTTTTGTGGCACTTTGTTTTTCTACTTTTTTTTTCTTTTTTTCTTTTTTTTTTGAATACTGAATCCAGAGAAGCCGCCAACCTTCAGGCATGGATGCATGTCTTTCTAGTGGGACCCCCTANCCCACAGATGTCACCAAAGAGAATCCACAAGTCCCCTTGATGTCACATCCTAATCATTCCCTCTTGGTCTATCCTTCTTCATTCTGGGTACAATGAACACAAAATTAATTTTAAGTTTTTAAGAATTTCAAGAATATCACTGTACCCTTGAACAGGACCTCTTATTTGTAGAGTGGATGAGTGGGTGTAATGGGCTCACTATCCACATAATTGATCGTTCAAGACATGATAACATAAAACACACCTCAACCAATGATCCACATGAGTGTTTTATTCATAGATGAGATTACTTATAAAAACATAAAAAGACAAAAACACAAAAAGATAAAAAGATAAAACAAAAAGTTGAAAAATGAAAAATTGAAAAACAAAAAATTTGAAAAATCAAAGAAAAACAAAAATGGTTATTAATCCCACTTGTTATTGGAATGAGGGATATCCCTTATAGCTAAACAGTTGAGGATGGCAAGGATTAATAATTGACGACGGGGATCCTTGCATGTTGGAAATATTGGGGCTTGGTCATACTTACCCCATTGGGTTTCACACACTTGATTATAATGAGCATAGTGGGGCAATTTATAAGATGTAGTTCCCAGATAACGAGTTGACCCACTATGATATTTGGGACAGTTAGATGGTATGCAAGGATTAGGACAATGCCTCCCATGCTTGTGTTCATTGGGCCATATGGTTGTTGGAGTCTTAGATGGTGGCCTTGATGAAGTAACATGAAGCATGGGATTTGAAGATAAGGGTGCACCACAGTGTGGGACTTGTGCTAAGTTGGAGGATGCAGTGGGTTTTGAATTATGTTGTCCCTTCTTACAGCCGTGTTTAAAGAAAGGGCGCTTTCGATGTTGCTGAGGTTTCTCATTGCTATTGACATTAGTAGCATAAGTGATGTTCGTGGGTTGTTGCTGTGGTGCAGGTACCTTAGGAACAGTTGGTGGCATTGTGTAAGAAGGAAAAGGATGAGAATGTTGAAAGTTAGGAGGAGTATAAGGTGCACAAGGTGGTGGTTGTGTTGAAGGTATGGGCTGATAGTATTGAGGAGAATAGTACTGTGGTGAGATAAAGTGTGTTGGCCAGTTGGAAAAATAGGATGTTGAACAAGATAAGCATTTGGATTTGGATGATATGAAGGGTGTCTCTAGTCTAGTGGTGATCTCCCCCATGACTGGGATTGTTGCCACTATGATCGAACAAAGTATCTCTGCAGAAACTCTGGATGTAACGTGTTTCCCCAATGCTCATGTAAATGTAACAATATTGGGCATTGGCCCTTGGGGTGATCGTATAGGCATATGTTGCATTCATACCTATGATTGGT
>MNCI01024428.1:1383959-1400266 GCA_015680685.1 Gnetum montanum | reverse complement strand
ATGGACCTTTGTTAAGTTGAGATTTTGGTCCCATTGATGTTTTTCAACACTCTCCCATCTAGCTATTTCTCCTTCTTCTTTTGCTACCCGCTTAATAAGCTCTTGGACTTGATGGGTTCGTAGTTCGTATAGTTGACCTTGGGCATACATTCCTAAGGTCTCTCTTTTTTCATTATGTAGCCCATCGATGATATGGTACATTAGCCTTTCCTTGGAAAACCCATGGCCTGGACAGTTGTTTAACAACACATAATATCTTTCTGAGGCCATCTCCAAGGGCTCATGTTGTGCTTGTTTCCATCCTTGAATTTGTTTCCTCAAGGCTGACACTCTTGCGTAGGTTTGATATTTTTCATTAAATACTTCTACCATTGTTGACCAACATCGTATTGAATTTGGTTTTAATGATCTATACCATACTTTTGCTTGGCCAATGAGTGTCATGGGAAAGAGCTTAAGTTTTTGCCACCCGTTATCAATGCTATTCCATGTGCAGGCATCGTAGAAGGCTTGTAAATGTTGATACGGGTCTAAATCATAGCCTCCTAAAAAAGGGGGAAAGTTGTTTAAATCGAGCCTGGGTAGATGGCTCTCTTTACGATGCCTATGGAAGATTCGAATAGCCTCTTGTATTAGCGTTAGGCTCTTAGTGGCTAGCAGGGGTTCATCATCACTAACTAGGTTGTGAGTTTGTAAGTTGGGATGATGTTGCCTTTGTTTATGTTGGTGTTCTTGATTTTCTTTGTGAGCTCGATTTTTAGTTCTATGCCGATCCCTTGAAAGATAGTCATCCATGTCACAATTTGATGTTGAAGGAGTAGCGAAAGAGAAGGAACTGTAAAACTTGTTATGACTTTTGTAAGTCTTCCAATCATCCCCAAGTAAGTTCTTATTAGTTATTGAGAAGGTCTTTGGCCTTTCAGGCCTCCTCATTCTATGAGATGTCTCATCCTCACTAGAGGTGTCAGAGTTCGATGACAAGAGTCTTTGAGTATCGTTGGGGTGTTCATAAACATAGGGGACACCTGCATAAGGTTGAGTACTCTAATCTTCATTTTCATCTAGTTTGTTGGTTCTCCAATGAACTCCCTCACCAGATGTGGCATTATTATAGTCTTGTAGGAGAGGCATGGTTGTGAAACTGTGTGTGAATTCGTATGTGACTTTTTGTAATTATTTCTTCTTAAAAGATATACCGTTAATTCTTATATAGAAACCTTGTATGATATAACTAATCTAGATAACTAGAACCGTCCTTGCCAACGGCACCAATGATGAGTGGCGAGGTGCCCCTACACTCAACCATACGAATATGAGCATTTTCACGTGCGATCTGGTCAAACTTTGTAGACAGACTAGTTGTGGCACCTAGACAGTGAGCCTTAGGTCGCAGTTCATTGTCTTCCCACCTAGACTAGTATTATCTTTGTCACGTATGGTTTAGTCTAGAGTGAGGTGTATGATGTGGTTCCTAATCTAACACTACTCCTGAAGGCAATGGAAAGTGATGGGACACGATATCGCATGGGCTGCAATATCGCGTACGCGATATCACTTCTTCCCCTACGATATCGTGTACGCGATATCGCAGTCTGCCGCAATGTCTATAAATAAGAAGCAACTCTCCCTTGTTCAGAATTAGGAGTTAGATTATAGCTAGACTCTGGTAGTTTGATCCCTCTAGAGTTAGATTATTTTTCCGTGTCTGCCCATAGTGTGATGAATGTAATTGTATGGCATCCTTTATTCGAGTGTAGGGGTACCTCTCCACTCATCATAGGCACCATTGCCGGGGAGCGGTGCTATTTATCTAGATTAGTTATATCATACAAGGTCATTGTATAAGGACTTAATGATATATCTCTTAGAAAGAAATAATTAGTAAAAGTCACATGCAAATTCACACACAACTTTACAACAATGCCTCTCCTACAAGATCACAACAATGCCACACTTAGTGAGGAAGTTCATTGGAGAACCAACGAACTATATGACGATGAAGATTGGAGTATACAACCTGAAGTGGGGGTTTCTTATCAACATGAACGGAAGCAACGTCATCCCAACGCTCGAAAGCATAACTTACAGTATGATGATGAACCCCTACTGGCCACTACAAGCTTAACGCAAATACAGGAGGTTGTTCGAATCTCACGTAGGCATCGTAAAGAGAGTCGTCTACCCAGGCTCGATTTAAACAACTTTCCTACTTTTTCAGGAGGCAATGACTTAGACCCGTATCAACATTTACAAGCCTTCTGTGATGCCTGTATGTGGAACAACATTGATAACGGGTGGCAAAAACTTAAACTCTTTTCCATGAAACTGGTTGACCAAGCAAAAGTATGGTATAGATCGTTAAAACCAAATTCAATATGACGTTGGTCAACAATGGTAGAAGTCTTTAACGAAAAATATCAAACCTATGCAAGAGTGCCAGCCTTGAGGAAACAAATCCAAGAATGGAAACAAGCAAAACATGAACCCTTGGACATGGCCTTAGAAAGATATTATGCACTGTTAAACAACTATCTAGGCCATGGGTTTTCCAAGGAAAGGCTAATGTACCATATTATTGATGGGCTACGTAATGAAACAAGAGAGACCTTAGGAATGTATGCCCAAGGTCAACTACACAACCTACGAACCCATCAAGTGCAAGAGCTTATTAAGAGGGTAGCAAAAGAAGAAGGAGAATTAGCTGGATGGGAGAATGTTGAAAAACATCAACAGTACCAAAATCTCCACTTAACAAAGGTCCATGATCATGAAAAGGAGAAATCAAAAAATCTCAAGGTGGAAACATCATCTTTGCCAATACAACAATCGTTAGAAGAAGTCGAGGCAAAGCTCAATAAGATGTTCGGATGGATGTATCAAAAGTGTGGAGAATTTATCAACACTATTGGAGATAGAGTTTTGACAACCCAAGAAGCAGGACAAAACATTAGTCATTTGGAGAAAAAGAATGAAGGGAATAAGTGCTCAACTGCTAATCATACATATGAATGCAAAATATGCCTGTACGATCGCCCCAAGGGCCAATGCCCAATATTGTTACATTTACAGGAGCATTGGGGAAATATGCTACATCCAGAGTTCATATAGAGATACTGTGTTCGATCACAGTAGCAACAATCTCAGTCTTCGAGGAAACCATCCCTACACTCGACGCACCCTTCATATTATCCAAATCCAAATGCTTATCACATTCAACACCTTGTTTCTCCATTTGGGCCAACATACTCTATCTCACCACAATACCATTCTCCACAATACTATCAACCCATGCCTCCAACACAACCACCACCTTATGCATCTTATACTCCTCCTAACTTTCAACATTCTCATCCTTTTCCTCCTTCCACAGTGCCACCCACTTTCCCTAAGGTATCTACACCACCGCAACAGCCCATGAACAACACTTGTGCTACTACTTCCAACAACTGTGAGAAACCTCAGCAACATCAAAAACGCCCCTTCTTTAAACATGGTAGTAAGAAGGGACAACATAATTCAGAGGCCACTACATCTTCCAACTTAGCACAAGTCCCACACTGTGGTGCACCCTTACCTTCGAACTCAACGCCTCATGTAACTTCATTAGGGTCACCAACTAACACTCCAACAACCATACGGCCCAATGAACACAACCCTGGGACGCATCATCCCTATCCTTGCATACCATCTAACAGTCCCAAACATCATAGTGGGTCAACTCGTTATCCGGGAACTACATCGTATAAAGTGCCCCACTATGCTTACTATAATCAAGTGTGTGAACCCCAAGGGGATAAATATGGCCAAGTTCCAATACTTCCAACATGCAAGGATCCTCATCCTTCATTTATTAATCCTTGCCATCCATAACCACTTAGTTATGGAGGATACCCCCCATTCTAATGATACTAACAAGCAGGATTAATAAATATTTTTCATTTTTTTTTATTTTCCAGTTTTTCATTTTTCAACTTTTTGTGTTATCTTTTTATCTTTTTGTGTTTTTGTCTTTTTACGTTTTTGTAAGTAATCTCGTCTATGAATAAAACACTCATGTGGATCGTTGGTTGAGGTGTGTTTTATGTTATTAAGTCTCAAACGATCAATTATGTGGACAGTGAGCCCATTACACCCACTCATCCATTCTACAAATAAGAGGTTCTGTTCAAGGGTACAGTGATATTCTTGAAATTCTTAAAACTTAAAATTAATTTTGTGTTCATTGTACCCAGAATGAAGAAGGATGGACCAAGAGGGAATGATTAGGGTGTGACATCAAGGGGACTTGTGGATTCTCTTTGGTGACATCTGTGGGAGTTGTCATGCAACGCGGGAATAAGAGTAATAAAAAAGGGCACTCAAAATCAAATGTTGTTCTAGGGGGGTCCCACTGGAAAGACATGCACCCATGCCTGAAGGTTGGCGGCTTCTCTGGATTTAGTAAAGTGAAAAAAAAACTAAGAAAAAAGAAGAGAAAAAGAAAAGAAAAACAAAGTGCCATTAAACAAAAATCACTCCTCCCTTGAACAAAACACCAAGTGATCGTATGCCTTGTTGTTATGGTACTCTCATAGTTTCTCATCAAGGGATGAAATAATGCAATGTCACTGATTAGAAGGATGGACTTGGTCTCGATCTTGGAACAATGGGTTAATAACACTTTAACAATTCTTTACATGCAGGATTCACTGTGCCCTAGGTTAGTTACCTCATGTCCCAATCTCTACTATCCCTTTCTATACTTCGTCTCACCTCACTGTTCATGTAATTGTAGCTCGTGTCTTGTGTAACATAGAATTTTCATCTCATCCTGGTGATAATTACATGTGTGTGTTTTGTGGAGTTAGTGCGGATTACATTTAACCCTTCTAGTGCCCATGAACACTTTAAGTGTGGTTACACAAGGGCATTAAAGGTTGAAACCTGCTTTGGGGAGGACCCACTTGTGTAATCTTCTGTAATCTTCACTTATGACATAGCTCACACACACCATTTCGCACCCTCAGCTTAATTTTTCAATTGATTTTCTTTTCCTAGCATTATCCCTCTGAATTTCAATGTTCCAATGTACCATTACATACCCTTTTTCTTACCACCCAAGGTTTTATTGATCAAATTCACACTGTCATCATTAATGGTGCCTTTTGAATTAATGAAATTACCCTAGAATCCCTTAATCATAGCTAATGTCCTTAAATTCAAACATTAATTTCAAGAAAATGCTTTAAAAATTTGATATTTCCTTAGTATCTCACATCACTAGGGACGAGATATCGTGTACGCGATATCGCTTCCCATGTGATATCGCGTACGTGATGTATCGTACGTGATATCGCGTCCCCATCTACCTATAAATAGGTACCCTCGCCACACTACTTAGCATCATTTTTTCATTCACGTGGTGGGAGTTGTTGCAATTTTTCTCTGCGACTTACAACTGTGTGACCCTTACTTTTCCACTCATATCTCGCTCGCTGGTGCTCGAATTTTAATTCCGTTTGAACCTGCTTGAACCTAGAGTGTTCAACTTAGTCGTGGAGGAGAGACACTTACCGAAAAGTGCCTAACTTTTTTGAAATCTATCATTGCCCAAAAGACATCAATTAGGGTAATTAACTTAACACTTAGAATAATTGTGCCTAAAAATCATTTAACCCTTAGGTATACTAGGAGATTAAAAATGGAAACAACCTAAGTCACAGAACCCATTATTACAAACTTTTGGGCACGATCACACATTATAACATAAGATCTTTAACTAAGGCAAGTAGCAAGGTATAACTTAACTTTAAAAATAACCTTACTAACGCTTGGACTGTGTGATTGCAGATGGCCCCGAAACGTGCACAATAGGAGGGTCCTGTTCAAGGTGGAAAGAAATGATCTCAGAGAGGTGGAAGATAAGGCCTTGCCAGACAACAAGCAAAATAGGAGGAGCAATCATTTAGTATCCATTAAGATGAACCTCCTACCGGACAGTCCGGGTAGGCAGAAGGAGGAGCTGTTGTAGCGCCTGAACTAGGACAACACCTCATGTTGCCCCTGGAATGTGTTTAGGCTATCCATGAGAAGTCCACATTTGCTGTAGTTATTGTGGATTTGAACTTCGAATCCTTTGCAGAGTTCACTCCTGAGGCTGTTAGGGATCGCCTCAAGGGATCTCCCTTATGGCCTATCCTCTTTGAAAGCGGTGCCTGGTACTTAGGAGAGACATACCAGTTTTGGCATAATAGGGAGTAAGGCACCATGGTTAATATTTGTGGTGTGACAGTTGACTTCTCTATGTAGGCTATTTCGAAAGTGTTAAATCTTCCAAATATAGGGCCCCACGTTGCTCGGTTATCCACCCGTTCAAACCCCAATGTGTGAAAGGACTAGATGGAGAAGGCTTATGGCAGAGACAAAGCATTTGGTGAATTGACAACGGAAGAGAGAGTTTACTTCAAAATTGGGACATATCACCTCGTCCCCACAAAAGGCTTGAAGAGAATATCCACATATGCAGCTAGAGAATGTGCAGTGTTGATGGGAAAGATTAACGCTAACCTACCCCATCTATATTTAACAAAGATCTTGAGGCGGTTTGAAGAATGGAAGACAGGGAAGATGGTGCTGCCTTTTCCCTATCTTATTAGAAAGTTGTGCCAATGTGTGGGTATTCGGGGATACACCAATGACGTCCTCTAAAAAGCCCAAATTGCTTCATATGTTGAATTGCTAAAGGCTCCAGCTCCAAGAAAAAGCATTAGCGAAGAGTTGAGACCCAAAGAAGAAGAAGAATAGATGGTTGGACCCAGTCAACCTCCAGCCATGGATCCCAACCAACAATAAGAAGTAGGGCCTAGCATAGGCTAGGATCAGCCACCACCACCACAAGACTACAGATCGTCGATGAGCCATCTTAGGGCCATCGCTCAGATGGCCAGTTGGGGAAGTTGTGATGATGCAAACCTCTTCCATGTCATCGATGATGCTAATCAGCCTACAGTTTCATTAGATCGCACAAGGGGCGAAATATCCATTCAAATAGGAGGAGGGAAAAGTAGATGGTCACAACAGATCTCGGGAAACATGGCATCTTTCTAGGTGCAGTTAGAGATTGGTGAAGGGGCCACTGTGGTGGTCATGCAACACCAGAATGTCGTGGGAGCTGCAAAAGTGGTTGCAAACCACATCAAAGAATCCTTCAATGTACACTTTATGCCACTGGCAGATCTCTCAGGAGCACAACATGCTCAAAGTCTGGCCAAAACCTCAATGACTCCTGCGGAACATGAGGATGTACTTGATAGATTGCTTCAAATAGGACAAGTAATGACGTCCCTATTTGACATCCCTCAGGATGTCACAACAATTCAATCAGACCTCATTTCCACAAAGGGGAAGCTGGTCATATCCGAAGTGAGGGCCGAGCATGCTGAAGCTAAAGTGCAGAAACTACAAGAGTAGCTCGTAGCCTTACAAGAAGCACAGTGAGAACCTCTGCAATTTGTTCCCGTAGACTAGCTAGAAACTTTAGAACCGAGCAATTGACAAAGCTAATCGTAGAGAATAAAAGGGTGGTGGAAGAAAAGGAGAAGGCTGTTTGGGAAGCCTCTACAGTAGAAGCGCAAACCCATGCACATCTTAAGGCACTCAAGGCCTTAGAAGAAGAAAATAAGCAGCTGGTTGCTGATAACCTTCGGTTGACCATTGTAGAGAAACAAAAGAACGTTCTCGATGAACACTTTCATCAACTACGAGAAAAATTCATTCGGGTCAACTGAGATGTAAGCCGTTTAGCAAGAGAGAATCAAACCCTCTCAATGGAGGAGGTACGCGTTATTCGCCAAAAATTAGCAATTGAGATAAGCGCATGGCAGAATGAGGCTAAATGACATGAGAAGCTGAAGGAGCACTTTTGTGATCAGGTGGGGATGTATAAATAGATCCTTAAAAATGAGATCCATATGGCCAAGGCTCAAATCAACACTATCAGTGCTCAACACACTGATTGGAGGGCCATATTGGACACTTATGCCTTCGTCCACCAAGCGGAAGTTAAAAATCAGGACCTGCAGATTCAGGACTTGATAGAGTACATGGAGTTGGCAAACATTAGATATGCCAATCTTTCCATGTTAATAGCAGGGTGCCCAAGGTCAGAGCTCGAGCAGCAGGTAGCTTCCACCCACATCAAATATGAAGCAGAATTTGCAGAATGCAAGAAGCTGGTAGAAAAATTGGATGTTACAAATTCTGAACTCGAGGTGGTAAAAGCTAGCTACCAAGGAAAAAAAGATGTTGCAACTGACTTGGCTCAATGGCTAACAGATCTTTATGAATACAAGGATAAGGCCAAAGCCTATGAAGAGGAACGACAGGTGTTCGTAGCGTGGTATGTCAAAGCCAACCAGATGTTCCCGCAACTACCCTGTCCATGAGAAGTGCCGACTTCTTCAAACATTGGAACACTAGCATGGATGGCACAAGACCCTCAGACCGAAGAGGAGAAGCTCCAAGCCATACTTCAACGCCATCAAGCTCCAAAGCCTAGAGCACATGACAAAGGGAAAGTGCCCATGGAGGAGCCACTGCCACCAGGAAGTACATGAGTTCCACATTTTTGTAGTTGTAGCATTTTTCTGTGTTGTGTCTTTTCACACTGCGGCATCATTTCATTTTTTGTTTTCCCCATCTGATAATCCCATACCTATCCACTGTGTAATCAATGTAACTCGAGGACGAATTTTTATTCAGTCGTGGGGGTATGATGGGACGCGATATTGCATGAGCCGCGATATCGCATCCCCGCGATATCGCGTCTTCCCCTGTGATATCGCGTACGCGATATCGCAGTCCATCGCAATGTCTATAAATAAGAAGTATCTCTCCCTTATTCAGCATTAGGAGCTAGATTTTAGCTAGACTCTGGCAGTTTGATCCCTCCAGAGTTAGATTATTTTTTCATGTCTGCCCGTAGTGTGGTGAATGTAATTGTACGACATCCTTTATTTGAGTGTGACGTACTTGGACATGCACATGACTGGCAATAAAGATTGAGATTACTTCATCATTGCAGCATTTACTTTGTTTATTTATTTATTTAATTGTTATTTACTGCTTTCTTAATTAGTCTCTCTCACCCTTGTCTCCTAGTAAATGAGTACAACTTGATTACGAGCATTTAAGTGTGACTACTTGGTATCCTAGTGGCATACCTAGGATCTGCACTTGGTAATCCCAGTGGTAGTCATGCACGAAGTCCAAGATGTGTACAGATAATCAAGGAACGAATGCTCATCACACTTAGGCTAGATTAGATTCTCTTACCCTTTCTCTCTTAGCTTAGTTAACATTACTTTCCATTGCCTTTAGGAGTAGCGCTAGATTAGGAACCACATCATACACCTCACTCTAGACTAAACCATACATGACAAATATAATACTAGTCCAGGTGGGAAGACATCGAATTGCTACTTAAGGATAACTGTCTAGGTGCCACAACTAGTTCGTCTACGAAGTTCGACCAGATCGCGTGTGAAAATGCTTATATTCATATGGTTGAGTGTAGGGGTACCTCTCCACTCATTATAAAGTAATGTTAACTAAGCTAAGAGAGAAAGGGTAAGAGAATCTAATCTAGCCTAAGTGCAATGAGCATCCGTTCCTTGATTATCTATACACATCTTGGACTTCATGCATGACTACCACTAGGATTACCAAGCGTAGATCCTAGGTACGGTACTGGGTTACCAAGTAGTTACACTTAAATGCTCGTAATTAAGTCGTACTCATTCCACGTTCTAACATGAGATAAGGGTGAGAGAGATTAACTAGGAAAACAATAAATAATAATTAATTGAATAATTAAACTAAGTGAATGCTGCAATGATGAAGTAATCTCGATCTTTATTTTTGGTCATGTGCATGTCCAAGTATGTCACACTCGAATAAAGGATGCCGTACAATTACAATCACCACACTGCGGGCAAACACTTGGAAATTATTCTATCTCTGGAAGGGAAAAACTGCCAAAGCTTTGCTAAGGGAAAAACTAAGTTCTAAAACAAGGAAAGCTACCTCTTATTTATAGGAATATGCGATATCGCGGCAGATGTGATATCGCGTATGCGATATCGCAGTTGACACGATCGTGGCTATGATATCGCGTATCACGACTGTGATATCATGGTAGTGATATCACAGCCACTGCGATATCACAACCAGAAAATATATGACTCATTAGTTTTAGACAATTTAAAATTAATTTACCAAAAATTAAAGAAATATTTTAAAAATTAATAAAATAAAATAATCATGAAAAATAGAATATGAAGGTTCATTTTAATATGTATTAAATTTAATAATTTATTGCACTTTGAAGAAAAAAAGACACAAAAAATAAGAAATTACTTAAGACTATGTGATGGAGAATGTCGAAAGAAAACACTTTTTACATATAGCTAGAATGACAAACAAGTAAAATTAACCCATAGTTACATATGAGAGTACATTAAATTTAAGAATTTCAAGTAAAGCCACACTTGTACTTTTTATGTTTCTACAAAAGGCTCCCTCAAATGATGTTACATAGACAAATACATGTTACCAAAGACTCGAGACCAATAGACTGCAACAATTTCAAGAACATTTCTTCTGATAAACAAATTCTTGCATTCCCAAATATGTTTTCAATGTGTTTGCAAATGTTCCCAAACACATAGGTTATAAACTTTTGTAAAAATAGAAGCATATTTTGACAATTTGACAGTTAAAACTAAAGATAAAAATTGAAATATTAAATAACAAAATGATAGTTAAAAATGTCAAAAATAAAGAACATCAAAAGTTAATGCTTTCTATATCTAATTTTCAAATTGGTCTATATTAATCCTATAGGTTTCTTTCGTAGATAAAGATACAGTTTTAACCTCAAAGGAAACATCTCCATCCACAAGTCCAATCCTCATCCAAAAAACCTTAGGCCTATTGGTATTATAACTCATGCTTTAAGTTTCCCACATAGTTTCTAGTACAAGATCAACCACATAGTTTGAGAAATTTGTATCTAAAAAGGTAGTACTAACTAATAGGCTCATTTCTCTTCTCATCTTTGCCAACCTCTAGCATCTAGTCTTATAATACTTGAAATAAAGAAGAGTGCAAAGAGACAGATATGTTGGAGTATAAAGCAGAATTTCATAAGTGCCAACAATGTTACAAAGCACAAGGAAGTAGACCTATAATCGGTTTGTGCATCCACTTAACATGTGTAGAAGGCCAAGGATGGATGATTTTCAATGGATGCATATCATGAGGTGAACATGCCAATGACTACATAAAAAATGATGGTTAGTTGTTTCAACATGATTATGGCAACAATGATTGGAATCATTAGTCAAAATAGCATTTTGGTTAAGGTAATCATGAATCAAAAGCCTACAATACAAGCATTTTGACATAAAGGCTCTATAATGGGGAAGCAATCCCCATTTCCACCATGTAACCTTTTGTGGATCTAACACAATCGTGTGGAGACTACTATAGTCTTTTTTAAGTGAATATAATGACGAGCCTTTCCATTGAACCTGATCTCCAATGATGCAAATGTGAGCTCAAAACTAGTTTTTGAGTGTTTCAAAACCCCTCCATATTGGACTTGCTTGCAAGATTAAAGACATATTATAAAATACAAATCCACCGTACAAATACTTAGCCTTTATAACTTATGCCTATGCTTTATCACCAATGTAGAGTTGCCAAATTCATTTGCCAAGTATGCAATATTGATATAGCCTAAGTGCCTTATCCCCTATCCTCTAGCTTGAATTGGTTAGCAAATAACATCCTATGGTGAGCATACTCAAGAAGATCAAATTAAGATCACAATCCAAGTTATTCTGGATTGTGATATGAACAATTGCAATCTAGATTGGTTCTCGATTGTGATCTAGTTTGAAATCCTGATTCCAAGTGATTTCAAATTGCAATCTAGTTCAATTTTGTAATCCTAAATGATTTCAGATAATTTTGAAATATTTAAAACACCAATTAGAAGTTTACACTTTTTTAACATCAAACATTTCTTAACACATTAAAACACCATTGAAATAATAAAATTCATGACTCAAGGTTTTTGGCACTTTGAGTACACATTTTTTTGCAAGAAGTAACACATTTGGAGTACAGTGCATTCTTAGGGAGCTTAGCAATGCATTCTTCAATTCATATTGAATTACTTTAGTAGCTAATTTTAGACATTCTTCAACTCATTTGTTTTAATGCATGGTGAATACTAAATATTACAATGTAGCATAAAGAAACAACATGTAGTGTAACTTATATTTGAAACTTTTTGTAATGTATATGGGAGTATAAACAATGAATTTATGTTCACAATTTTGTTAAATGCAATTTTGTTATATTAATATAATTAGAAAATTCTATTTTAAAGTTGAATATATTCTTCTTCTATGGATTTTCAATTTTTTGTATCCATGATTACATATATCTTTTAAAATGATTGAAAATTTGATATTTTTTAAATGTTTTTTTTAATATTATGATCCAGGCAATTCCAAATCATGATCTGCAATCCAAGATATTATAAAAAAATAACAATATGTAATTTGATGTGCTCTTCATAAATATGAATGTAAGCAATGTAGGGATTTTTCCAATACAACCAAAGAAAAGAAAAGATTATTGTTTATTTTAATGATGTATAGCATTTGACAGCTTTAATGCTTGCTTTATTGAATTAAAGTTGTAGAAGCTTTACATTATGCAAAATATTGAAAGAACCTTTTAACCACATTCTTCATCCATCTCCAAAACATAAAGCCAAAATGTTGAGTTACCAATGACGGTAGGATCTTATGAATTGAAGTTATGGTTTTAAGTTTCATACCATGATAATTCAACATGTCTGCTCGGACCAGGTTTACAGCTTTTGTTACAATTACGGTGTAAGAAATTGTTACACATGATTACTGAACTTTACTCAAAATCACTTTACATTTTGCTTTAATGGATTTTTTTTATTTCAGTTAAAGTGCCAAACTAGGAATATAACTTACACAGTTCTTAAGGAGGATCTGTAATTCATGATCAGCATACACCGACATGAGATGAAGATACTCTGAAAATAGTGGACTCACAGCTTACTGATGGGACAATTGACTTCTAGAGAGCTACATCTAGCCATCTTCTTTCGTGGTCATGAAATCCTGAAATGTGGATGAATGAGGTGAAATGTGGATGAATGAGGTTAAACCCTATGAAATTGTGCTGAATGCTTTTGAAGTAAAAAGATCAAATTTCTGCATCGACCAATCAAAAAATTTAATGGATCCTGAAGTTATGTCAGCAGCTTTTCTACGCTTTTTTTGGCAGGATTTGGTGACATAGAATAGCTGACTGCAAAAATGGGATGAGTGTGAATATGTCTTCTTATTATACCATCAATATCATGAGTTAGATTTGATCCTCAAAGCCTACCAGCTACAAGGGACACCTCAACTTACTAGTAAGCTAGATCCCAAAGGCTGCCATATAAATCAACTAGCATAGAAACTTACTATGAATTCTAATTACATAACTTAGTCTAGGGTTGCCAGATCTTGCATGCATGTTTGGTTTTGAAGAAAACAAAACGAAAATACTTATGCAGAGGACAAAAGAACAGAACGTGTATAAGAATTGACATGATTCTCTTTACGGAAACAGTGATTCAAAAAAGTCTATATTGCAAAAAAGTTAATCCCTAGATACTCCTGTTTCCAAACTACTATTACCAGAAGTAATTGACAGACCCATTTATATGAAAAGGTTGTTTTCTTCACGTGCGAAGGTAAAGCTAGCATTACACAAACAAAATTTCAGCAACGTTATTTGTAATGTTTTCAGTTCTAAAAATTGAACAGAAAATCAGATTCAGGATGATTTTGCATGGCTAAACAAGTATAAACTATGGTTCTATTAATTGCAAAGCTGATAGAAACTAAATGCAAATTCTTAATTCTTTGAGATTACCAAATAGAATGTGAGCTAAGATATAGAAAAACTGCACTCTGATTCTTGTTTGGTTAAGTGAAAAGCACATATTTAATGACCTAATCTCTTCATTCTGTTATTAAAACAATTACTAACTATACAAAATCAATTGTCTATTTGATAAGTTTCTTTGACTCATTTCCACCTTCTCTGTGTCACAAAAAGAAAAAAAAAACACACACATACACACTTTTGATTATCGTCTTATAAAGGAAGTGGCTTCATACAAACATAGTTTTGACCTCAACAGTCCAAAATTTTGGAGTTGTTGAACTAGGTTTATAAAAAAGTAGCTATATTAATTTCTAATAGTGAAAATAAATCTAGACAATCTAAAAACCAACAGATCCAAAATCAAAATAAAGGATAATGCATTTGCTTGATTATTTAGTTAGCATTTTTATCCCAAGACAAAATTAGAACAATAAAGCCTACCTAAGCAAGTATGTTATAGGAGACAAGGCAAAACTTTAGTACCTATAAAATGTTTAGGAAAGAACAATGTGGTGTTAGCTTAGTGGTAAGCGTCTTGACCTAGTAACCCCAGGTCATAGGTTTAATTCAATTGAGTAGCACTAAGTTATAAATTTTTTAAAAAAAAATCATAAAAGGAATTCTAAAACTAGTTTGATAGATCCAAGGGATCTTAGGGGATGTAAAAAAGAAATTCAATTTTAGTTATACTATAGTTGAGCAAAGAAATCAACTAGCCTACACTATTCATTTTGAGGAGAAGGCCAAAACCCCAATCTCCTCTAGTATAATCACATGAAATCAAGCAAGGTATACTAACTCAAATTAAAAGAATATCATTTAAATTTTTAACTAGTTTCTTCATTGCAAACTACATAAATCAAACAATGTTCTATCTGAGATTATTTATTTTTATTTTTTTAATTTTCATATTTCTATGTGCACGAGCTTTACCTAGAATTTCAATTATAAATCTATATTCATTGAAAATTAGGATAGCTAGTTGTATGATAACACATTGTCCTATGTTGGTCTTTGCATATTTATTAGACAAGTACTAATCTCAACCAAGTATGCACATCTAGTGTCAATCATCAACTATGAAAATGACCCTGGATATCTAGTATTTATTCATAGAATGCAAGATTGATGTATCAATTAAAACATGGGGCTATACTTACATTAGCAACTAATTCCAATATGACCCATATGTTGATGGGTTGATTACAAGGCCTATGTACCTCCTTCCCTCATTTAGACTTAACAAGTTGTTGATGGGATGAGACATTGCCACTTCTTATAATCTTAAGGATTGATGCATCTATTGCATATTGCCTATCTTTAGTAGCACTATGATACTTGAAAACTAGCATTGACCTAGCTAACACTTCCCATCACTTGTGAAGGTAGAAAACATCAAACATTTATGTGATTCACTTGTTTCAAGTTTCATTTTATGAGCAATATCAATAGATGTGCTTGGATGCACTCCTAATCCTTCATTATGCTTTCACTATACAAAATCATTATATCTATAATAAGCTTCAAACAATGGCTAGGAATTAAAGATATATAGGTTTCAACAGCTTTGCCTATGCAATATGGCATTGCATTCTTACATTGAGGGTTGTCCAACTGAAAGATCCAGTCACTATCTAGCCATGATTTGGGTTATCTTTAAGTTCCAAACTACACATACAATACTTGGCTCAACTATTATTTTTTGGCCTACACCTCGATATACCCCTAAGATAGGTTATGATGGATCATATGTGAAGTGGGTACACATTTATGAATGATACCTACATCATTAAAAACCTTTAGGTACTATGCAACTCAACCCCCTTAGGTTCAATGGCTTAGGAGATTAAACTGAAGTAACCATATGTGTGGGTAGGGTTGGATAATGGTATTCATCTCCACATCTAGGGTAGGGTGTATGCAACATAAATAACCAATGAAAGTCATCCATTCAAGGTATGGAAATGAATATATTATTATTAAAATGATTAGTTGATGATCCCTAAACACACTACATTCTTCACACAATGCACACCAATCAAATGCATCATCCACCTAATTTTTAACTATGAGTTTAGGTGAATTGCTTGTCATAGGGCTTAAAGGGCTTCTAATCATAATTTATGTGGGTTCTATTTCATTTTATAGAAAGCATACATGATCACACATATTTTCTTTCTTTTCTTTACATAGATAAAAGAATATAATTGAATATAAATAAATGGGATTAGCATATTGAACCAAGAATAAATAAACAATATTTACTTTACATGAAA
>MNCI01024428.1:1360669-1374149 GCA_015680685.1 Gnetum montanum | reverse complement strand
GAAGCTGAGCCAATAAAAATAAGTCTTTGCATGGTGTGGTTCTCACACAAAAAAAAGTGAGAATTCAAAGCACGCCCCTTAGACAAAATAATCATCTAGGCTATAAACACTGGTTATGAAACTAAACAAACATGTTCCCTCTAACTAAGGCCCTTTCTCACTTCCTACTTTTTCCTTTATCATTTCCTCGGAATGGTGGTGACTCTTTGGCAGAAGCATTCTTGTTACTTCAAGTGGATGGATTAGCCAAGTGTATTAACGTGAAGTCACTAGATGTGGATTGTTTGAGGCTAGATTTGGAATGAGATCTACTCAGTCACATTAACCATAAATACACAAGGGGTTGTACACCACCTTGTTCTTTGGACTCCATTCCATTCTCTTCTCCCCATCATTTTTTCTCCATTTTCCACCTCATTGCCAGTTGTATCAGTAGTCTATATTTTGGTTGATGTATTGTTTTCTCTTTGGTGAATTCTTGGGGTTAAGTCTTTAACTCTTGCTCTCAAATGACATTGCCAGAGCCTACGGACTCTTTGAATGTGGATTTGTTAGGACATAAAAGGCATGAGCTTGCTTTGGGGAGGACCCACTAGCATTCTTATTTGGTGCATCAGTTAACTTCTTTCCCTTAAACATTTCCGCAATCAACATTTGTTTTGTTCCTTCCCATCTCTGACATCTATTTTATCGACGTTGCCATTGTTTTTTTCCTCCATCTTTCTTATTCCTTATCTTTTTCCATTCTATCGCTACCAGAGGATTGCTCTTAGTCATGGGGGCCCTGGTCCGATTTTTTCAATTTTTCTTAACCCCTACACCTTAGGTAGCCACCGGTGTTATATCTCTAGAATCTGTATTGGCCATATCACAACTTAGCCAATGGACCTTACACTGAGGCAAGCTATCAACTGTATTTTGATTTACTTATCCTTGCTCATATGTGACTGTGTTGTGTGTGCAGATGGCAATCATACAACAATGGATTGGACCCAGAGGAAACACTCCGGATGGATTGGTGCTAAAACGGTTGTACAATGAACAAGATTGATGGCGCGGTTATGGATGGACAATGGAAGGCGCAATCTTGGCGTTGACAGCAACACGTCTTCTCCTTCTCTCTCTCTCTCTCTCTCTCTCTCTCTCTTCTCTCTTAGCTACCAAATAAGGTTGGATGTAAATGGTGTAATTGTGTATAGTGTTCACTCTTGTAGTCATGAACACTAATATTGTCATGTATTGTAATGTTGATCCATTCACATGTCATCCCATTCACCATTAGTTGTCATTCAAGTCAATAATCTCATACATTCCCAATATTTTGTAAGGAACTTGAGGACAAGTTTTCATTCAATCATGGGGGTATGATAAGCTGCGATATTGCGTACGTGATATCACATCCACCACACAATATTGCATCCTGCCTCATCTTCTATAAATAAGAGGTGGCACCATTGGTTTCAAGGAAGTTAGACTTAGACCCTTAGCCAAACTCTTGCAGTTTTGTCATTCCAGAGTTAGAATTATTTCTGTGTGCCCCCAGTAAGAGTCATAGAGTGAATGGATCTTTATTCGAGCAATTTGTACCTGAGCACAATTTTGTGTACGGCAACAAAGACGAACTTTATGATAAACCTTGCAGCATACAGATTAAGCTAATTAGTAATTAATTATTGTTTAATGATTTCCTAGCTAATTAATATCTCTCTCAACCTTCAACCCCCTTAGTTGAATACACTCAGTACGACCGCTTCGAGCATGCGTGTAGCACTTGGTAACCCAGTAACGATTAACGTTTGGTAATCCCAGCAGCGTTGCACTAGTTCAGGATGTGTACGGCAAGTGGGAATGGATACTGGTGTTAGGAACATTTAGAAACTAGTTAATGAATAGTTAATGTAAGTTAGCCACTTAGTTCTCTCTCCCTCTACTTTATTAGCAGAAGACATAGAAAAGACAAAAGCTATAAAAATCATATACCTCAAGCTTACTTAACCATACAACCGTGACAATACAAGTAAGTTTGGGAAGACAACGATTGATTAACCCTAAGTGTTCCATTAAGGCGTATAAGCACTTAGTCCTTGGAGTTCGACCGGATCATGCGTGAAACACTTGTATTCGTATGGTTGAGTGTAGGGGTACCTCACCACTCGTCACTACTTTTTATTGAGCTACCATCTATTATGTCTATTGGTACTTCTAGTTCTAGGGTCCTACATGTGTTTCCCATTATGCCCTCCATAGGTGTTAGAGGTCAAGATCACTACTATGGTGAAGCATTATGGATACTAATGTTTGCAAGGCCCTAGTCTACCAATATGATATACATAGTGAAGGATATATAAAACCCATGACATTTTTTTCTTTTTAGTGTATCCTCTTGACCAGCCCAATTTCCATTTATTTAATAATTATGTAACTAATTAACCTAAGTATGGGATATATCCTAACTTAATTAAGAGAGGGGAGGGGGTGGGATAACTAACTTTAAATGGATAGGATAGTAGGATATAACCAACATGGAAGCTGATCCAAGAGCAAGTTAGGGAATGAGTTTGATGCAAGAAATACATCTTGGATCCTTAAAACATAGAAAAGATCAAAACCTTGAGTTTGTAAGACATTCTTGCACTAAATGAAGCAAACCTTAGAAGGTGATGTCTAACCTAATTAATCCTAAGAAGGGCCTTCCTAATAGAGTTATATGTGGACTTCTACCCCAATAATAAGAATTAATCATGAGGAGTGGAAAAAGGAATAAAATTTTGTATACTATTAAGTGAATAAATTTGTTAGTCTACCATGGATTTGTATTACATTACATGATGTCAAGCAATTAGGACAAATCATTTTATAGAAGGATATCGCAACATCAATGTCCATAGATGTTAGTAGTAGAAATCCAAACTTTCTAGAATTGGCTGTATCGAGAGACATCGTGGGTTTGATGTCTTGTTAAAAGTGAACTCGAGGAATATCGATTCTAGCGATATAAATGAATACGATGTAAAACAGAATTCAAGTTATCAATCTAATTATCAATTTTATTGATTTAAATTGAGATGTGAAACAATGGAGATATCGATTCATATCAATTCAATGGATATGGATCAACGAAGACCAAATTTGACTAAATATTTCACGTCTGAATAGTGTGGCCTCGATAAAATTCAACATTCAACATGTTGTTGTTTAGACATATCGATCCATGTTGGTTAGATTGATGAGGATCCATAAGACTGAAATTTTCCCGAGTATCTCATGTGTTATCAGTGCAACCGCGATAAAGATCGATATATTAGAAGCCTGAACATTCTATATATCGATCTATACCGATTTATGGATGAAGTTTGACCCAAAATTTACCAATCCAGATCGATACCACGATGAATATCGATATTGTTAAAATTTGAAAAAAATAAAAGTAATAGTGAGGCGGTGGGTGGTATAAAGCCACTGCCTCACGAGGGTTGGATAACCATTATCCAACAAAAATCGCACAGCAGCATTGGGGCCTTCGATTTCTTCCAGATTAGGACCCTGATTTTTCATCTTTTCTGGCTAACCAGCAGCACCTCCTCAGAAGGGACCACGACTAAGAGTGGGGTTTCCACAACCATGTGCAAGCCCCACCGTTCTTTCCAAAGGTAAGGCGTACTTACTCACTATAACCAATTCTTTTTGGATTAAGGATGGAATGATCATTTTGTTTTTTTCTCCCGTGCGCAGCCTCTTACCTTAGTATAAAATGGTTGAATTCTCTAGTGCAGAGTAGGAGGCCAAGGTAAGCATGGGGTTCACTAAAGAGATAGAAAATAATTTTAAAATATGTTTAGTCTTTTGATAGCCAATAATTTTAATATGTTTAGTCTTTTGGTTGTATTATAGATGCCCATGAGTGAATACCTAAAAATCATTCCTTGGCACCATGAGGCCGATTACTTTAAGTGGTTTGACCACATGGATGTGGCAGCTAGAGACGATGAGGTGTGGGGCCTTTATCCAACCCCAAACACAAACCCACTAGTTTATACAAGAAGTGGTCCTGGAATTTTATAGGAACCTCAAGTTGCACCACACCAAGGCCCTAGAGCATTATTTGGTCTCCTCATTAGGAAGATGCGCATGAAATTATGGCAGCCAAGTTGCAAGAATGCTTTGAGCCGCCAGCCAAGGAGGATGACATTTTCTTACCTAAGACAAGCATGGAAGAGAAGTAAGATCTCTTCCACCAATTCATCAATGAATCAACAACTAGGTAGTTGTAGGCACAAGGTTTATACTTTGTAAACCTTTGTGTTGGAACACTGTGTGATGGCATGGATGATCGTTACAAACATCCTACCATCCATGCAGACAACTTATATGCTCAGTCCTACACTCCATGTGAGGAAAGTCCTGAAGTTTGGAAAGGAAGCAAATTTTGCTTACCTCCTAATCAAGTATCCTGTCTATCATTATAATGACGATTCTTTGAAACTTTGCTTTTCATTCCTCATCTTAGTAATTTTGTAGAAGTGTGAGGTCCTAGAGCTTCAGACAGGAACAAAGGTGCACCTTACAGTCCTTAAAAAGGACACCTTCACCCATCCCCTAAAGATTTATACAAAGGATGGATCATTCGTCCAAGAATTAGATGATCCATGCTCTTCATTGGCACCTAAAGCCAGTGAAGTTTGGGAGTTTAGAGACGAGGTTCGCAACTACCTTTGGGAGGTTTCATCCACACAATAGGAGATTCTAACAGTACTGGAGAGGGTTAACTCAACCCTCATCAACATGGATAAGAGGGTGGTGAACATTAAAAAACATGTCCATCCTCAAATTCAGGATGATGATGAAGGGGTAGAGCCCTCTCATTTCAAGGAAGATATAGAGGTGGATGGAGGATTAGAGGCTTGATCCTTACCTCAAGTTTCATTTTATTTTTGTTGTTTGTATGGCTATGTAGCCATTTTAATGATGCATGAACAATTTAATTTTTGTTTTTAAAATTGGACTATGGTGGATGGATGGTTAATGGTTAATGTTTATTTTTGTCTTATCTATATATATATATATATATCATCCAATTATAATATCAAATAATTTGATTTTTCTTTGCAAAAGGATATCAATGTGAATATTATGCTAATATATATCAAATTTTAGTTTCACTATTTTAGTAACCGCTTTGTTAGCTATGTGTTATGCAGGACAACAATTGACATATATTAGAAATTTAATCATTTTCTTTCCACCTCAGTTGACTAGGCATTGATCAAAGGCTAGTTGGAGGCTATGTTGAACCCTCAATTATTCTAGTTTTTAACTTGTTAAAGCTTAACTTTTTATTTTTTTTTTACTATTTTACCTTATTAAAGATCATCAACTTTTGTGATAACTATCGACAAGTACTAATTTCTTTATTAAGTCTTTCTTATTGTAGGTCATCATGGGATTAGTGACACAAAACATATCTATCTTGGTAGTTGGCATGACACGAATCAATAACATTGAATTTCAGGAGAAAGCACCTCATGAAGGAATCGAGATATTGATCAACATTGCTGGGACAATCTAAATTAGTCATCAAACAACACTAATTACATGACATAATTCGATACTCTGCAATTGATTAACATCGAATTCTTCGATACAAATCGACTTCCCCAAATAATGATTTTCCTTATTTTGGTTAGGCCATTTTTTGTATTAATGAAGTAGTTCAATGATGAATGAGGGCTTTTTTTCCAAACTCCAAAGAAACCCATGCCAAATTGAATCCCTTCATAAGTTCTTGTATTGAAAGTTATTAAGGAGGATTGTTGAGACTCTATGAAAATCAATAACCATTTGATTTCTCATGAGGCTATGAAGTTGCTACATTGTAAAGATAGTAGAGCAAGGTCACATATTAGGTGACATCTCCTTTGTAATCTTTTGACATTTATGATAATTCTATATATTTTCAATTCGGTTTAATCATTTGTTTCCACCTTTGAAGTTAAGATTAAAAGTTAAGGGTGAGGACTTTGATTTTACTTATGAGTGACAATCATAAGTGTGGACTTTCAATTGAATTTGGATCTAATCATTTATTGTCTTGATGATCTTTTTGACTTTGAATAGTTCCTTCATGAATACAACTTGCAAATTAGTCACAGACAAGGTGACATCTCTACAATGAAGATAACAATGAAGGTAACTTAGCACCAAACTTTGGTTGGCTCATCATCTTGTGATGAATTGTGATTCATCAGGCTACAATATCGAACCCCCGATATCATGCTTTGGTTGGCTCATCATCTTGTGATGAATTGTGATTCATCAGGCTACAATATCGAACCCCCGATATCATATCCATGATATCAGGTATGCGATATCGCAATCCAAATAACGATATTAGATACACAATATCGTGACTCTTGTGACTCTTCTGTGAGCCTATAAATACACATGTAGGTGCATGAGAGGAGTCAGTTTTGAAATAGTCAGTTAGTATTAGAGTAGGATCTTTTTGTTAGTTTTTCCTCTCAACCCTTTTTCCCCAGTGCATGCCCGCAGTGTGATGATTGTAATTGTACGACACCTTTATTCAAGTGTGATGTACTTGGACACGCACATGACTAAAAATAAAGATCGAGATTACTTCATCATTGCAGCATTCACTTAGTTTAATTATTTAATTGTTATTGTTATTTATTGCTTTCGTAGTTAATATCTCTTTACCCTAAACTCCTAAAATGCGGAATGAGTACGACTTAATCACGAGTATTTAAGTGTGACTACTTGGTAACCCAGCAGTGTACCTAGGATCTACGCTTGGTAATCCCAGTAGTAGTCATGCATGAGGTCCAAGATGTGTACAAATGATTAAGGAATAGATGCACATCACACTTAGGCTAGCTTAACTCTCTCCCACTTTTCCTCCTAGCTTAATTAAAGCAATTTTCCATTGCCTCTAGGAGTAGCACTAGGTTAGAAACCACATCATACACCTCACTCTGGACTAAACCATACGTGACAAAGTAAATACTAGTCCAGGTGGGAAGACAACAAATTGCGATCAATGAGTAACTATTTAGATACCACAACTAGCCCATCTACGGAGTTCAACCAGATCATGCATGAAACGCTCGTATTCGTATGGCTGAGTGTAGGGGTACCTTGCCACTCATCATTGGCACCGTTGCTAGGGATGGTGCTAGTTATCTAGATTAGTTATATCATACAAGATAGCTATAACAAAGTATTAATGATATATCTTTAAAAAAAACAACAACAATAATAATTGCAATTAAATCACACACAAATTTACAACCATGTCTCTCTCACAAGACTATGATAATACAACAACTAGTAAGACAATTCATTGGCAAACCAAGAATTATATAATGATGAAGATGAAGTTTGGAGTACCCAATCTAATGTAGGTGTCTACTATGAGCATAAACGTAAACAACATCATCCCAACTCACAAATGCATAATATACCTAGTGATGATGAACCCCTACTAGCCACTAAGAGCCTAATGCATATAAAAGAGGTTGTTTGAATATCCCGTAGGCATCATAAGGAAATTCGTCTACCTAGGCTTAACTTAAACAACTTTCCCAAGTTCTCAGGAGGTTATGATTTAGATTTGCAACAACATTTACAAGCCTTCTACGATGCTTGTGCATGGAACAACATTAATAATGGATGGAAAAAACTTAGCTCTTCCCTATGACACTCGTTGGCCATGCAAAAGTATGGTATAGGTTCTTAAAACCAAAATCAATTCGACATTGGCCAACAATGGTAGAACTCTTCAATGAAAGATGTCAAACCTATGCAAAAGTGTTAGCCTTGAGGAGACAAATCCAACAATGGAAACAAGCGCAACATGAACCCTTGGACATGGCCTTAGAAAGATATTATGCACTATTAAACAACTACCTAGGCCATGAGTTCTCTAAGGAAAGGCTAATGTACCACATTATCNTTAAGGCAAAGATCAATAGGATGATGGAATGGATACACAAAAAATGTAGAGAATATGCCAACATTATTGGAGATAGAGTTATGACAACCCAAGAAACAAGACAAAACACCTTTAGACAATCGGAAAGAAGGGTTGAAGAGAATAAGAACTTAATTGCCAATCATACAGATCAATGCAACATTTGCCTGTACGATCACCCCAAGGGCCATTGCCCAGTCTTGTCACATTTACAGGAGCATTGGAGAAGAGTGTTGCACTGAGAGTTCATACAAAGATACTATGTTCAAACACAGTGGCAACAATCCCAGTCATGGGGGAGGCCATCCCCAAACTGGTTATTAAGTTCAACATCCTATTTTCTCGACTGGGTCAACATCTTCTATCTCACCATATTATTATTATTCTCCTTAATTTCAACATTCTCATCCTTCACCTCATGTACATTACACTTCTCCTCAATTTCAACATTCTCATCCTTCACCTCCTTCTACATCACCACCAAGTGTTCCAGAAGTTTTGCACCACAACATCAACCCATGAACATTACTTGTGCTTCTACTGCCAATAGTAGTGGGAATCCTCCACAACATCATAGGTGTCACTTCTTTAGATGTGACCATAGAAAGGGACACTACAGTTTAGAAACCACTACATCCACCAACTCAGCATAAGTCCAACACTGTGGTGCATCTTCCTCGTCGAACCCAATGCCTCATGTTACCTTATTAGGGCCACCACTTAATACTCCAACAACCATGGGGCCTAATGAACATTGCCACGTAGGGAGACATATCGATCCTTGCATACCATCTTACAGTCACAAGTACCATAGTGGGTCAACCCCTTATAAATTAACCACATCTTATAACTTGCCCCACTATGTCAACTCTAATGAAGTGTGTGAAACCCAATGGGGTAAGTATGATCGGGTCTCAATATTTCCAACATGCAAGGATCCCAACCTTTCATTTATTAATCCTAGCTATGCTCAACCATTTAGTTATGGGGGGTATCTCCATTCTAACAAGCAAGATTAATAAATATTTTTTCTTTTCTTTAATTTTACAATTTTTCGTTTTTCAATTTTTCACTTTTCAACTTATTGTTTGATCTTTTTACCTTTTTGTATTTTTATCTTTTTACCTTTTTATGAGTAATCTCATCTAGGAATAAAACACTCATGTGAACCATTGGTTGAGGTGTTGTTTTATGTTATCAAGTCTCAGGTGACTCATTATGTGGACAATGAGCCCATAACATCCATCCATCCATTCTATTAATAAGGGGTTCTGCCTTGGCTACAATGATATTCCTAATCATTACAACTTAAAGTAATTTTGTGTTATTGTACCCAAAATGAAGAAGGATGGACCAAGGGGGAATGGTTAGGGTGTGGCATCAAGGGGGCTTGTGGATTCTCTTTGGTGACATTTGTAGGAGTTATCATGCAACTTGGTTGTACTAAGATCCATGTAGATCTAACGAAAAATGAGAGTAAGAGTATTCCAAAGGCACTCAACTAGAAAATAATAATAATGCTATTCTAGGGGATCCCACTGGAAAGACATGCACCCATGCCTGAAGGTAGGTAGCTTCTCTAGATCAAGAAATACTTCAAAACAAAAAAGAGAAGAGAGAGTTCCATAAAGCAAAATCACTCCTCCCTTGAACGAAATGTCAAGTGATCGTATGCCTTGCTGACATGATGCTCTCATGGTTTTCTATCATTGGGATGACACAATGCAATGTCACTGATTAGAGGAACGGACTTGGTCTTCATTTTCGAGTGATGGGCTAATGACACACTAATCATGATTTACACTGAGGATTTATTTTTCCCTAGGCCAGTAACCTCATGTCCCGTTCTCTGCAATTCCTTCTACAATTCGCCTCATCTCATTGTTCATGTATTTGGGGCTCATGATTTTTGTAGCGTTGAATTTATACCTCATCACGGTGGTATTTAACCTATGTGTGTTTTGTTGCATCAGTGTTGATTACATTTAACTCTTCTAGTGCCTACGGACATTTTAATGTGTGGTTAAGCAAGGGAATTATAACTTAGAACCTGCTTTGGGGAGGATCCACTTGCGTGACTTTTGTAATTTACACTTGTAACACATCTCCCGCACATCATCTTATACCCTCCAAGTATTACCAATGTTCTTCTTTCCCTTATCATCCTTCTAGTTCAAACATTCCTATGAGCCAATACATGTCCTTTTTCCTCATACTCTTCATGACTTTCATTGTCAAATTTTACAC
Source organism: Gnetum montanum (assembly GCA_015680685.1). Classification (NCBI taxonomy): domain Eukaryota; kingdom Viridiplantae; phylum Streptophyta; class Gnetopsida; order Gnetales; family Gnetaceae; genus Gnetum; species Gnetum montanum. The sequence continues at coordinate 1,363,915 of MNCI01024428.1, read as the reverse complement.
CATTATACTTTTTGTGCCTTCAAGACTAGTTTATATTACCTTGGATCCTTTACATTGACCTAAAGTCCTCAGTTTATACCTTGGAGTTTCAAAAATTTATAAATTTTTTTGAGTACCCTATTCTTGAAAGGTCGCGATATCAAGTCGGACATGATATCGGGACTGCACTATCACCTACGTGATATCGTGTCCTTAAAATCTATATATATGGACCCCCCGGTGAACATCAACATCATTTGCAACTGTTCATGCGAGGGAGTTTTTTAAATTTTCTTCTACGACTTGCAACTTGTGCACCTCTCAATCTACTAGCCACAACTCACTCGCTAGCGCTCCGATTTTCATTTCGTTTGAACCTACTTGAACTCGGAGTGTTCAGCTTAGTCATGGGGGAGGGGTACATGCTAAATTATGCATAAATTTTTTGAAATTCATCATCGCCCGAAGGACACTATCAAGGGTAATTAAGTATAGAACTAATAATCATGTGCCAAAAACAATTTCATCTCCTCATCTATACTAGGAAATTAAACTTTGAAGCCATCTAAACAAAGTGGGCTCAATATTAAACCTTTTTGGGGATATTTCCATAAAAATGTCTAACTTTAAATCACAAAGAATAAAAAAAAATTCATTAAGGCAAGGAGTAAGGTATAACTTAACTTTGGTAAGCAACCTTACTAATGATTGGCCCCATGTGATTGCAGATGGCCCCAAAGCATGGACATAAGAAGGTCCCTCTCAAGGTGCATCTAAGCAACCCAAGAGATGTAGAGGATAGGCGTCTACCGAACAACATAGAGAGCAGGAGGCACAATCCTTCGGTATCCATCAAGAGACTCCTGCTACTGTATAATCAGGATAGGCAGAAGGAGGAGCTGCAGCAGCGCCTGAATAGGGACAAAGCCTCATGTTGTCCTTGGAGTGTGTTCAAGCCACCCATGAAAGGTCCACATCAGCTGTAGTGATCGTGGAATTGAACTTCGGACCCTTCACGGAATTCGCTCCTGAGGCCGTCAGGGACCAACTCAAAGGGTCCCCATTATGGCCTATCCTCTCTAAAACCAATGATTGGTACTTGGGAGAAACATACTAGTTTTGGCATAATAAGGAAGAAGGCACCACAGTTGACATTTGTGGTGTGTTTATCGATTTTTTTACCAAGGCCATTTCAGAAGTGTTAAACCTTTCGAATACAGGGCCGAAGGTTGCTCACCTATCCACTCACTCTAATGTTGATGCACGAGAGGTTTGGTTGGACAAGGAGTACGGTAAAGAAGATAAGATATATGGAGAATTGACATTGGAAGAGAGAATCTACTTCAAGATTGGTACTTATCACATCTTTCCCACAAAAGGATTAAACAAGATTTCAACATATGCGACAAGAGGAAGTGTGATATTGATGGGAAAGGTTAATGCTAACCGGCCCCATTTATATCTCATGCAGATCTTAAGGCGATTCGAAGTATGTAAGATAGGGAAGTTCGTGTTGCCCTTCCCTTGTCTCATTAGGAAGCTATGCAAGCGAGCTGGTATTCTGGTGTACACCAATGACATCCCCAGAAGAGCCCAAAATGCTTCATTTGCTGAACTGCTAAAGCCACCAACTCCAAGAAAAAGTGTTGGTGAGATGCTAAAGCTAGAGAAAGAGAAAGAACAGATGGTAGGGTCCACTGCAACTCAAATTGTAGGGCCTAGCCAACTCCCAAGCTCAAGGCCTAGTCAAAAACAAGAAGTGGAGCCCAGCATAAGCCAGTGAGACCAACTGCCACCACTGCAAGATTATCGATCGTCGATGAGCCATCTCAAGGCCATTGTTGAGATTGTCATTTAGGGGAGTCATGATGATGCTAATCTCTTCCACGTCATCAATGATACTGTATGGTCCACTATCTCTATAGATCACGCATGGGAAGAGGTTTCAATTCAGATAGGAGGAGGGGAGACTGATTGATCACAAAAAATTTTAGGGAACACTACATCCTTTCAGGTGTAATTCAAGACTAGTGAAGGGGCCACAGTGATGGTCATGCAGCACTAGAATGTAGCAGGATCTGCAAAAGTGGTTATAGACCACATCAAAGAATCCTTCAACATTCCTATTGTGCCACTAATAGACTTCACAGGAGCACATGATGCTCAAACATTGGTCGGTTCCTCAATGACTTCTACAGAGCATGAGGATGTGCTTGATCGATTACTACAAATAGGACAAGTAATGACGTCCTTGTTCGACATCCCATAAGATGTTATAGCAACACAATCAAACCTCATCTCTACCAAGGAAAAGCTGGTCATGGCAGAGATTAGGGCCAAGCATGAAGAAGCAGAGTTAGCAAAACTCCAAGAGAGGCTTGTAACCCTATAAGCTACACAGCAGAACCCCTCTCAATTTGTTCCTGAAAACTAGCTAGACACCTTCAAGATTGAGCAACTCAATAAATTATTGGTGGACAATAAAAGAGTGGTAGAGAATAAATAGCTCGTTGTTGACAATCTTCGATTGACCACTGTGGAGAAATAGAAGAATGTTCTAGAAGAAAAATTTTAATAGCTATGAGAATAATTGATCAGGGTTAATCAAGATATGAACCATTTGGCTAAAGAAAATTGAACCCTTTCAATGGAGGAGGTACACACAATCCTTCAAAAGATGGCCATCGAAATAAGCGTGTGGCAAAACAAGGCGAAGCGGCATGAAAAGTTAAAGGAGCATTTTCGAGACCAAGTGGGGATGTATAAGCAAATTATTGAGAAGGAGATCCATATGGTCAAGGCCCACATCAAAATGTTTAGTGCTCAACACACTAATTGGTGGGCCATATTGGACACATGCATTTGTCCACCAAGCAGAACTTAAAAGTCGGGACCTGCAGATTCAAGATCTTATAGAGTACATGCAATGAGCAAACCTACGGTATGCCAATCTAGCCATGTTGACAACAGGGTGCCCAAGGACAAAGCTCGAGGGGCAGGTAGCTACCACCTACGCCAAATATAAAGTAGAATTTGTAGAGCACAAGAGAACGTTGTAGAAGCTGGAAGTTGCAAATTCTAAACTAGAGGTGGTTAAAGCAAGCTACCAAAGATAAAAGGATGTCATAACGGACTTGGCTCTATGGCTTATAAATTTTTAGGAGTACAGGGACAAAGACAGAGCCTACAAGGAGGAATGACGGTTGTTTGCAGCCTGGTATGTCAAAGCAAACAAAATGTTTTTGCAACTACCATGCCCATGGGAGG
>MNCI01024428.1:1333373-1360408 GCA_015680685.1 Gnetum montanum | reverse complement strand
GTAGTGTGATGATTGTAATTGTACGACACCTTTATTCAAGTGTGACGTACTTGGACATGCACATGACCGGAAATAAAGATCGAGATTGCTTCATCATTGTAGCATTCACTTAGTTTAATTATTTAATTATTATTGTTATTTATTTCTTTCGTAGTTAATATCTCTTTACCCAACGCAGAATGAGTATGACTTAATCATGAGCATTTAAGTGTGACTACTTAGTAACCTAGTAGCGTACCTAGGATCTGAGGTTGGTAATCCCAATAGTAGTCATGCACAAGGTCCAAGATGTGTACAGATGATTAAGGAATGGATGCTCATCACACTTAGGCTAGCTTAACTCTCTCCCCCTTTTCCTGCTAGTTGAATTAAAGTTATTTTCCATTGCCTCTAGGAGTAGCACTAGGTTAGAAACCACATCATACACCTCACTCTGGACTAAACCATATGTGACAAAGCAAATACTAGTCCAGGTGGGAAGATAGTGAACTGTAATCAACAAGTAACTATTTAAATACCACAACTAGCTCGTCTGCTGAGTTTGACCAGATCATGTGTGAAATGCTCTTATTCGTATGATTGAGTGTAGGGGTACCTCACCACTCATCACCTTGTTTAGTTTTGACTCCATCAATTAAATTTTTCAAGATGTTACTCTCTAAATGTTCACTTAGCCTAGACATTCTAAGAGCATCTACCAAATCCTTCTTTGTAAGATCTTCAACCGATTCCTTACCTTGAGATTGCATTCTAACTTCTATGGAAGGTGTAACACTTGAATGTGGAGAACTTGGAGATGTCCATACTAGTTCTTCTTCTTCTTGCACATAAGTAGTAGAAATTTTTTCATCATTTACTTTTGAATTTAATTTCTCTTTTACTACAAGGTTCTCTAATTATATATACGATATGCCTTCCTAGTAGAAGAATAGCCAAGAAAGATCCCTTCGCTAGCCTTAGAATCAAGCTTTCTTAATCAATCCTTCTAATTTAAGATAAAAAATTTTACTCCAAAAGGATGAAAATAATAAACTCTATATTTTTTACTAGACCACATATCATGAGTTTTGGTAGTAAGTCTTCTTACTAATACCTTGTTTGATAAATAGCATGTAGTGTTAATAGCCTCATCCTAAAATTTATTTGGTACATATATTCATTCATCATGATCTTTGTCATCACTTTCAACTCACTATTCTTCCTTTCAATCACATCATGATGTTGTGAGGTTCTTGTTGAGAAGAATTAGTAATTAATTCGAACAACTTCAAAGAACTCCTTAAATTTTGTGTTTTTAAATTCTCCAACATATCACTCCTTGGAGTCTTAATAGTATATTTATTTTCATTATGCAATCTTAAGCATGATTTTGAAAAATGGTCAAGCTCTTTATCTTTATAAATAAGGAAAATAACCTAAGTATGAGAAGAATGATCATCAACAATTATCAAGTACTATTTTTTACCTCTAAGGCATAGGGTTTGAGAAGGTTTTACCACATGAAGATGAAAAAGATCCAATGGACTTGAGGTAAATATCCAATTTTTCTAACCAAAACATACCTAGCTCATTTTACATTTTTGATAAGTTTTACACATCAAATTATCAGAGTCATAAAGCTAAGATAGACCTCTTCCTATATTATTTTTGACAAGTGTACATAGCATGGTCATGGTGATGTTTTTTAGTTTTTGATGTCAAAGCCTCACATCATCTATTTTACTCATGAGATACTTAGTACCAATTTTAGCAATTTCTTGCAATAATGTAACATATACCTTTGTCTTGCAATGTCCCATAATAATATTTTTTATTTTTTAAATCTTTAACAATGCATGAATTTCTGGCAAAAATCACCTTTTGATCTTCATTAGAAAATTGTCTAACACTTAAGATAGTTTGATCCAAATGAAAACTTCAACATAAAAAATGTTTCTAACATAGGACATATTTCCTTTTCCTATGGTATCAAATGCTCAAGTAGAGATATTTAATCATATGAATAAACAAGACAAAGTCAATTCTAAGCTACTATTTTTTGAGGAAATAACTTTATGTTAGATTTTCATGCTACTAACATTGTTTTTGAGGCATTATTGAGAAAAAATGTTTAAATTGCATGAACATTTGATGCATCTATTGTACTCAAGATTTATTCCTAATGATGTATTTTGTGCAAACTACTTTGTATGACAAATCCTTTAATTTCATTATAAATATAATTAAACTTCAATTTCAAATTCACATAATATTTTTAATAAATAATACTAAAAATACACTATAAGATTTTTAAAAACAATGAAATGTTAACTTAGTGGTAACCCCACGTCATAGGTTTTGATTCTAATGAATGAACAATCTATAAAAGGAAAATTTTCTCTTTAATAGATCCAAAAGTATCTTTATAGAAAAATAAATTGGTATCATGAATCTAGCACAAGTAAGTAAAAATTCAATTTCAATTTTAGGTATTTTTCTAGGAGGAAATAAAAAAATTCTATTTTGACCACCTCAAAGAAAGAAATCTTCATAGAAACTAGAAATTGGAAATTTTTATTAAGTTTAGGAAATCACAAAGGAGTTTTTTGTGTGGTTACATTACCTCAACATTTTTTTAAAAAAAATTAAAAACATCATTGATGTAATGCCCCAAGAAAGTAGGGTTAATTTGAAAGAAAGCAATCAGCAAATTGCAATTAATAATATAATTCAATCAAATGTTAGCTAAAGATGAACAATATAAAAACATATGCTCTTCATCTTCTATGCTTTGTTTGCACACTCTGCAAATACACTCTTGTCTTGGTAAATTGATTCAATAACCTGTCTTAATAAAGAGATGATGAGAGTTCATTCTTGCTCTAGTAATTTGATTCTTTAAATGAATAGGAATAGTTGAGAATAGATACTCTTGAGTAATAGATAATAAATTTCCTCTAACCGAATGTAAATAAAAATGTTTTTTCCTTTATGTGTTCAACTAAACTTTAGCCAAGGCTTTTTATTTTATAGTTTTGTGAAAGAGCCTTTTGTATAATGGAAGAACCTCTATTACGATATTCTATGATTGAAGCCATAATTTTCCTTGATGCAGCAATCCATTTTCATGTGTAGCACTCATTAACTTCTCAGCATAATTAACTTCCTCAATGTTACTTAACTTTTGAGTATCAGCAATACATTGATAAAGGGTTTCAACTTCAAGAGGAAGCAAATATACTTCTAAAACTAAGATAATATAAGAAGCTTGTATTTTCACATACAAGAAACTATTTTTGAATATGCTCTAATTTTTTCCAATTATGTGTGGAAAGAGAAGATCCCCAATCAACACACCCATGTAATAATTATTTCCTTTTGATCTTCCATGCCAAAATTTATTTCCCACAACAATTATTTCTTAGAGCAAATAAAGATCACATGCAACTTGAAACCCTTTGGCTAATAAGGATATTCCAACTGTAATTACAGGCAAATTCAACTCCCACATATTTATAAGATTCACATATATCAAGTCTTTTTTTTCCAAGGAAAAAATTATATTTTCTATTTTTAGTACCGTAAACTAGAATTTTAGTCTTCTCAATATTAAATTTCATACTAGAACAGTTGCAATAGTCATAAAGAATTTGAAGCATATAATTTAATCCCATAGATGATTTTGCAATCAAGGCCACATCATCTACAAAGAGAAGCATGTTCAAAAATAATCAATTCGTTGACATACCATGATGCGAGGCATTTTGTATTCATTCCTCCAATTCATCTATGAATATGCCAAAAGAGTAGGGGACAAATAACATCCTTATTTAACTCCAACTAAGTTGATAATTTTTTTTCTCTAGTAAGATTATTTTCAATAAGAATGTTAACAATCTCATAGATTCTTTTAGTAACAAAAAGGAGATTTTAGGGAATGTTAATATTATCTAATGTTAATGTTAATGTTAATGGCAGAGTGATTCCTCATGAAGGTTTCTTATGACTAAGCACATAGACCTTACATTTCTACCCATGAACTAATTTTATTCTCTAAAATAGTGCCCAAAAGCTTAGTGAAAATTGAATTAATTGCAATTAATTGATAATTATTAAGATCTGACCTATCTCCTTTCTAAAAAGTAACACTGCTCAGATAGAACACCAAGAGTGATCCAAACCATGCTAAAGCCCTTTATTAAGAAGATTGCAAATTGCTTTCCACACTAATGGATCATCCCATTTAAAAAGCTTTGCATATAATTCATTAATATCAACACCTTTCCCAAACAAATAATCTTTGAATTCCTGCAGAAACAACATTAAGTAATAACTCAACAACACTAGAGTTATCTTGCATACTCAAGGGATCCTCTTGATTAAAAAGGTCGTTAAAGAAAGTTTGAATAGTAGATAAAGAAAAATCCTAACCAAATTATTATTTTTCTTAGAATAAATTCTAGAAGCTCTTTGGATTTGACAGTAGCTCATGAATCATTCTTTCCTACTCTACTTTAATGCACTTTTATTGTTTAAACAAATAAGCTTTCTAAATTCTTTAGCATTGAAACATCAAAATGTGAAGCTATAACATCCTTACAAGTTATCAAATAGTCCACATCAAATTAAGGTTATCTATAAATAGGCCTCTTCTTAATCTTCACTTGAGCAATTGCAAACAAAAGAACATTAGACAAATCTACCTCTTTATCATTGTTGACCAACATATTAGCCACTCTTATTTGAAAATACAAACAAAGGTCTTTTGTGAGATGACAAGTTTTGCATTTCTTGTAATGAATATGACAGATTGAAGCAAAAATAGTGAATTTTAGATATTAATGAGGAGATTCTAGGATTTTTTCTACCACTTGAAAGTTTTTTACTACATGTATATTATCATGAGTAGATAAGAAAATATTAATGCAAGAGTTAACTTAGTGTCCAATAAAGAAGAAATGAGAAGAGGAAGGAAATTTTTTGATGTAATTAAGGATTAAAAAAATCAAAGGAATGATCCCACTCTAAGAAATAAATTCCCCTATGATTTGTACTATGATAAGCAAATGACCTTTTGTGAACTAAATAGAGCTCTTCACTGAATTTTAATTGAAAATTTCAAATAATCATTTAAATCTAACTATGTTCAACATAAGCATTAAAATCTACACAAAGAAAAACTTTACTAAGCCTACAAAATTCTACAACATCTTGACCCAGGTACTGAAAAGGATGTTCTTGTGAAAAAAATAACAAAAAGCAATATAAAGAACCTCTAAAATGTCTTGAACTTGAACCTAGAAATATTGGTTATTATCATCAACTTTGTACACCTTAATGAATGGTCTCTATGCTTTTTAATTAAATAAGAAATATGACCAAAAGGTCTACTCCTCATTTTGGAATGCTTATTTCTAACAAAAATGATATAAAAGCCTAGAATAGATATAATCAGAGAATTTTATTCTTCCCAAGTTTCAACAAAAAAAACAAACCAAAATCATGAAATAAATGACTACTATCTAAAGCAACTTTATCAGCCAATGGATCTTTAATATTAAGGAAACTACATGTAATAGAAGAAAATCCCTATTTTAGGGGATTTGCCCTCTCTTTGATAATTGCAACGTATTTATATTTATAGTTCAAGTAAGTAAATTTACCTTCAACACAAGCTTGTTTAACTTTTTTTTTATTCTTCCTACTTTTTTGCATACCTTTTTTTGCTCAAACCTTTATTAATCCAAATGTCCCATTCATTTCGGATACTTCTATTATACCAAACCTTCTCTTTTCCATGCCAATCAACAAACTTAACAATAATCTATCAAGATTTATCCCCCTTAGGATCAAGTCTATTTGCACTAATTATTAGGGTAGGAGAAATGTGCATTTATTCCATAAAGAAATCTAGCATGACATGCAAAAGATCTTCATCTTGTTCTTAAAAAATTTCCATAATTCAAAGATTCTAAATTTTGTCACATTTTTCTTCATCTTCATGCATTGTCTTAGTAATTGCTTCTAAGCCTAGGTAAGCAATTATTATTTTTAACTCAAGAGAAACCAACGTTGACTGTAGAGTATCCATATTTATTTGAACTTGAGTGGATTCAACACTTGATAATGAATTTTTCAAGTTTACAATGGTTGGAATGGTTTGTACCTTTTTGACTAGTGAGCGGTGATGTACCCCTATGCCCAACCATACGAATCACAAGCATTCAGGCACAATTTGGTTGAATTTTGTAGATGGGACTAGTTGTGCTATCTAGATCATTATGCTCTGATTGCAATTTGTTGTCTTTTCACTTGGACTAATGGTAGCTTTGTCACATATGGTTTAGTCCAAAGTGAGGTGCATGATGTTGTCTAATTCTACTTTGCTCCTAATGATGACAAAGAGATAAATAAATTAATTAAGCTAATGAAAAATGGAAAAAAAGATCTAAACTGGCCTATGTGCAATGAGTATCCACTCTTAATTGTCCATATACATATTGGACTTCATGAGACTACTTCTAGGATTACCAAGCATATGTCACTGGGTGTGCCAAATGATACACTACTGGATTACCAAGTACTTAAATGCCCATGATCAAGGTGTATGCATTCCGCTTAATGGCAGGAATAGTAAATAGTAATAAATGAAAACATTTAACTAAAGAGAATAGGTAAAAATTAACAATTAGAAGCAATAATAATCTAAGTGGATGCTGTAATGATGGGAGTAATCTCGATCTTTATTGTTAGTCATGTAACGTGTCCAAGTACATCACACTTAAACAAAGGTCCCATACAATTACAAACATCACATTGTGGGCATGCATTCAGAGTAACAGAACTCTAAGGAAGACTAGTAAAAACTAAAAACTAAAAACTATCTTCTCTACATTTTACACTTACTTCCCCAACTAGGCACCCAAGTGCTATGTTTATAGGCTTGCCTAGAGGCGATGACATTGGATATCCAACATCGCTTCTTGGCTCCAACATTGGGTATTTGATTTCAAGGCCTAACAAATTGATGACTCATCATACCCCCACAATTAATTAAAAACTTTTCCTCAAGTTAAACAAAATGAGGAACAAGTTTTTTACAAAATATTGGGAAGGTATGGGATTATTGACTAACTTAAACAATAAACAAAAAAATTGACTCTTGCATGCCACAATGGTATAATACAAAAAAAATGGGACACATTATTACAAAACAAAAACTAGGAAGCTCATGTGGTGCCCAAAGGTGGTGGCTCCTCCATTTGTTGCTTCCCTTTGTCGCCAAGCTTTTGAGATTTGTAATGATTCAATAATGCCTATAGCTTCTCCTCTTTCATCCTTGGGATGTGTACCATCTAAGTTGCTGAGATGATGTGTGCTAGCGCTGGTACATTCCAAGGACATGGTAGTTGCGGAAACATCTGATTAGCCTTTACATACCAAGCCGCGAACTACCATCATTCCTCCTCAAAGGTTCTAGCTTTGTCTCTGAGTTCATGATAATCTATTAATCTTCTAGCTAGGTTTGAGGCTATGTCCTTTTGTCCCTAGTAGCTGGCTTTGACCACCTCCAATTTTGAGTTTGTCACATACAACTTCTGTAAAGTGTCCTTTTGATCTGCAAAATATTTTTCATACAATGCATAGGTGGCAACCACTTGCTTTTCCAACTTGTTTCGAGGTTGACCTACTGTCAACATGGCAAGTTTGGTATATCTAAGGTTAGCCAATGCGATGTATTCTTTCAAATCTTCTATCTGTAGGTCTTTATTCTTGACTTCTGCTTGGTGAACCAAGGCATAGCTATCTAGGATTGGCCGCCACTTAGAATTTTGTGCTGATAAGAAACTAATGTGAGCTTTGGCCATCTGAATCTCTTTTTCATTTATCTACTTGTACATGCCTACTTGGTCGCGAAAGTGCTCCTTCAACTTCTCATGTTTCTTGGCCTCATTTTTCCATGTGCTAAGTTCAATTGCTAACTTTTAATACATAACATGAACCTCCTCCATTGAGAGGGTTCTATTCTCCCTAGCCAATCTACTAATGTCCTAGTTGACCCTCACCAGTTGTTCTCTCAACTAGTGGATGCTCTTCTCAAGAATGACTTTTTGCTTCTCAACTATGATCAACCTTGAATTCTCCACTACGAGCTACTTTTTTTCTTCTTGTGCAGTAGTCAATGCCTTTTTGTATGCATGGGATTGCACATCAATAGTAGAGACATTCCAAACAACCTTCTCTTTTTCTTGTTTAGCGGCTATGTTCTCCTTTGTTATCTTGGTTAACTGCTCCATCCTGAATTGTTCAAGTTGGTTAGGTATAAAAAAATGGACAAGACCCCATGATTCAGCTCTCAGGGCATCTAGCTCTTATTGTAGTCTTTGTACTTTGGCTTTTGCACATTCTGCCCTAACTTTAGCCATGACTAGCTTTCCTTTTGTGATGATGAAGTCTAATTATGTTGCAGTGACATCACTACAAGGTATTCATCACTTGTCCCATCTACAGTAGTTGATCCAATATATCCTCATGCATCATAGGAGTCATTTAAGTCCTAACTAGCACTTGCACATATCTGGTCCTAGTAAGATCTACTAGAAGTACAACAGGCACATTGAATGATTCTTTAATGTGATCTATGATTACTTCTACTGCACCTACCACATCCTCATGTTATAGTATCACAATTGTGGCACCTTCTCCAGTTTTGAGCATTACTTTGAAGGATGTGACATTCCCAGAGATTTTCTTGGATCATTAAGATCCTTCTCCTCCTTATTGTAGCTAGATCCCCCCCACATTAGATCAGCTGAAACTATGGGCTGTATGACATCATTCATCAATTGAAAGAGATTGGACTCATCCCTGCTTCCCTAGCTGACAACTTCAACGATCTTTTATAAATGATTTATGGAGGGCTTGTAGTCTTGTAGTGATGGTGGTGGTGGAGCTTGTGTCTCTGGGCATTACTCAGGCTCACATTGTGTTTCTGCTTGTGGCTCTACCTCCTTCTCCGCTTCTTATTCTTCACTAAGATCTTTTCTTAGTATTGTAGGTTTTAGAAGTTTGATGAAGGAGGCATTCTAAGCCTTCTTGGGGATATCATTCGTATATCCCAGGATCCCATCTCGCTTACATAGCCTTCTAATTAGGCAAGGGAATGGAAGTGTCGGTTTCCCTACCTTCTTTTCTTCAAACTGTCATTGGATTTCAGTGAAATAAAACTAAGGAAGTTTGGTTGCAAATTTATCCATTAAAATAGCACTTCCCCTGGCTGCATATGTTGAGACTTGATTGAGCCCTTTTCTGGAAAACAAGTGGTAAGTCCTGATCTTGAAATACATCCTCTCTTCCAAAGTCATTTCATTATACATTTTATCTTCCTTGTTGATGAGTGGCAAGGTACCCCTACACTGAACCATACAAATACAAGCATTTTACGCATGATCTGGTCAAACTCCACAAACGAGCTAATTGTGGTATGTAGATAGTTACTCACTGATCACAGTTCGTTGTCTTCCCACCTGGACTAGTATCTACTTTGTCACATATGGTTTAGTCTAGAGTGAGGTGTATGATGTGTTCCTAAACTAATGCTGCTCCTAGAGGCAATGGAAAATAATCTTAGCTAAGGTAGGGAGAAAAGGGGGAGAGAGTTAAGCTTAGAGGAGATAGGGGAAGAGAATCTAAGCTAGCCTAAGTACGATGAGCATCCATTCCTTAATCATCCGTACACATCTTAGGCCTTGTGCATGACTACCACTGGGATTACCAAGCGCATGGCCTAAGTACGCTACTAGGATACCAAGTAGTCACACGTAGATGCTCATGATTAAGTCATACTCATTCTACGTTTAATGATGATTAAAATTAAATAATTAATCTAAGTGAATGCTACAATAATGAAATAATCTCAATCTTTACTTCCGGTCATGTGTGTGTCCAAGTACACCAAACTCGAATAAAGGATGTCATACAATTACAATCATCACAATTACAATAAAGGATTGAGAGGAACTAAGAAATGAACTAACTTCTAAAACTAACGAAAAACTAACTATTTCAAAAACTGACTCTTGTCGTGCGCCTACTTGTGTATTTATAGGCTCACAAAGGAGTCACGATATCATGTATCCAATATTGTTATTTGGGCTATGATATCGCATACTCAATATCATGGATCTAATATCAGGGGTTCGATATTGCAGCTTGATGAATCCCGATTCATCATACCCCCATGACTAAATGAAAACTCATCCTCGAGTCAAAATGAGAACAAGCCCCATTAATTACACAATGGATTGGTATGGGATTATTGACTGACAGGGAATTTATTTATGCCGTAGTGGAGAACTCAATAGAACAAAATTGGGACACAATACAAAAAATGCAAAATCACAAAATCAGAAAATTTTATGGAATTCATGTGGTTCCAGGTGACGGTGGCTCCTCTATGGGTTGCTTCCCCTTGTCCTATGCTCCAGGTTTTGGAATCTGATGATGTTGAAGCAGTGCCTAGAGATTTTCCTCTTTTGTTTGAGGATCCTGTGTCATCCATGCTGATGTCCCAATGTTTGATGGAGTCGGCACCTTTCATGGGCATAGTAGTTGCGGAAACATTTTGTTTGCTTTGACATACTAGGCTACAAAAAATCGTCATTCCTCCTTGTAGGCTCTGGCTTTGTCCTTGTACTCTTGAAAATTTTGCAACCTCCAACTTCTGCAACATTTTCTTGTCCTTTGCAAATTCTGCTTCATATTTGGCGTAGGTGGTCGCTACTTGCCCCTCAAGCTCTATCCTTTTGTGCCCTGCTGTCAACATGGCTAGATTGGAATACCGCAAGTTTTTCAATTCCATGTACTCTGTGAGGTCTTGAATTTGTAGGTCCCAGCTTTTAAGTTTCGCTTAGTGGGCAAATTCATATGTGTCAAATATGGCCAACCAATTAGTGTGTTGAGCACTAAAAGCATTGGTGTGGGCCTTGGCCATATGGATCTCCTTCTCGATGACTTGCTTGTACATTCCCACTTAGTCTCGAAAATCCTCCTTTAACTTTTCGTGCTGCTTGGCCTCATTCTGCCATGCGCTTATTTCGATGATCGTCTTCTAATTGATTGTGTGTACCTCCTTCATTGAGAGGGTTCAATTTTCTCTGGCCAAATGGTTTATATCTTGATTGACCCTGATCAATTCTTCTTGTAGCTATTGAAAGTTTTATTTGAGAACATTCTTCTATTTTTTCACAGTGACCAATCGAAGATTATCAACAGAAAGTTGTTTATTCCCCTCTTGTAAGGCTTTGAGTGCCTTGGCGTGCATGTAGGTTTGCGCTTGTGCCTTGGAGGCATCCTAATTAGCCTTCTCTTTCTCCTCTGCCACTCTCTTATTGTCCACCAACAATTTGTCGAGTTGCTCAGTCCTGAGGGTGTCCAGCTGGTCTACAGGAATGAATTGAAAGGGAACCTGTTGTGTAACTTGCATGGTTACGAGCCTTTCTTGAAGTTTTGCTAACTCTGCTTCTATGTGCTCGGCCTTGATCTCTGCCATGACCAGCGTTGCCTTGGTAGAGATGAGGTTTGATTGTGTTGCTATGACATCTTGTGGGATGTTGAATAAGGACATCATTACTTGTCCTATTTGTAGTAACCAATCAAGCACATCCTCATGCTCTGTAGAAGTCATCAAGGGACTGGCCAATGTTTGAGCATCATGTGCTCCTGTGAAGTCTACCAGTGGCACAACAGGGATGTTGAAGGATTCTTTGATGTGATCTGCGATGACTTCTACGGATC
The DNA here is from genome assembly GCA_015680685.1 of Gnetum montanum. Classification (NCBI taxonomy): domain Eukaryota; kingdom Viridiplantae; phylum Streptophyta; class Gnetopsida; order Gnetales; family Gnetaceae; genus Gnetum; species Gnetum montanum. The sequence continues at coordinate 1,348,633 of MNCI01024428.1, read as the reverse complement.
CTACTACATCCTGGTGTTGCATGACCACCACTGTGGCCCCTTCACTTGTCTCGAGTTGCACCTAAAAGGATGCAGCGTTCTGTGAAATCTATTTTGACCACTGAGTCTCCCATCATCCAGTTTGAATGGACACCTCACCCCGTGCATGATCTATAGAGATAGTGGGCCATATGGTATTGTCAATGACACGAAAGAGGTGAGCATCATCACAACTCCCCTAACTAACTGTCTCAATGATGGCCCTGAGGTGGCTCATCGATGGTCGGTAATCCTGTGGCGGTGATGGTGGTTGATCTTGCTGGCTCATGCTGGGCCTTGCTTCTTATTGTTGACTGGGCCCTATGCTTGGAAGTTGGCTAGGCCCTGTAGTTTGACTTGCAGTGGGCCCCACCATTTGTTCTTGCTCTGGCTCTAGTGTCTCACTAGCACTTTTCCTTGGAGTTGGTGGCTTCAGCAGTTTAGTGAATGAAGCTTTTTGGGCTCTTCTTGGGATGTCATTAGTGCATCCCAGAATACTAGCATGCTTGCATAGCTTCTTGATGAGATAAGGAAAGGGCAACGCAAACTTCTCTGTCTTACGTTCTTCGAACTGCGTTAAGATCTCCATGAGATATAGATGGGGTAAGTTAGCATTAACCTTTCCCATCAATATCGCACTTCCTCTTGTCACATATGTTGAAATTATATTCAGTTCTCTTATGGGGAAGATGTGATAAGTTTCAATTTTTAAGTATATCCTTTCTTCTAGTGTTAGCTCTCCATATGTCTTATCTTCTTTACCGTACGCCCTCTTCAACCACACCTTTCGTGCATCTGCGTCAGAGCAAGTGGACAGGTGAGCAACTTTCAGCCCTGTATTCGGAGGGTTTAACACTTCCAAAATGGACTTGGTAGAAAAATCAATAGATACACCACCAATGTCTACTGTGGTGCCTTCTTCTTTATTATGCCAAAATTGGTATGTTTCTCCTAAGTACTAGGCACCGATTTCAGAGAGGATAGGCAACAATGGGGACCCTTTGAGTTGGTCCCTAACGGCCTTAGGAGTGAATTTCGTGAAGGCTTTGAAGTTCAATTCCTGGATCACTACAGCTGATGTGGATCTTTCATGGATGTCCTAAACACACTCCAAGGACAACGTGAGGTGTTGTCCTTGTTCAGGCACTGCAGTAGCTCCACCTTCTACTTATCCTAATTGTACAGTAGCAAGAGTCTCTTGATGGATACTAAAGGATTGCACCTCCTACTCTGTATTTTTTTTGACATACACCTATCCTCTACCTCTCCTGGGTTAGTTAGATGCACCTTGAGAGGGATCTTCTTGTTGTGTATGCTTTGGGACCATCTACAATCACATGGGGCCAATCATTAGTAAGGTTGCTTACCAAAGTTAAGTTATACCTTACTTCTTGCCTTAATGAAATTGTTTTTTTATTTCGTGTGATTTAAAGTTAGAAATTTTTATGGACATATCCTCAAAATTTTTTAATATTTGGCCCTCTTTGCTTAGGTGGTTTCAAAGTTTAATTTCCCAGTATAGATAAGGAGATGAAATTGTTTTTGGCACATGTTTATTATTTTTATAACTAATTACCCTTGATAGTGTCCTTTCAGCGATGATGAATTTCAAAAAATTTATGTGCAATTCAGTGTGCACCCCTTCCCCACGACTAAGCTAAACACTCTGGGTTCAAGTAGGTTCAGATGGAATGAAAATCAGAGCGCTAACCAGAGAGTTATGATTGGTAGATTAAGAGGTGTGCAAGTCGCAATTCGTAGAAGAAAATTTGAAAAAATCCCCTGCATGAATAGTTGCAAATGATGTTGATGTTCACAGGGGGATGGGTGGGGGTGGGTCCATATATATAGATTCTAGGGACACGATATCATGTACTCGCTAGCGAGGACTCGATATCATGGCCGACCCGATATCGCAACCTTTCGAGCATAGGATACTTAGAAAAATTTATAAGTTTTTGAAACTCCAAGGTATAAACTAAGGAATTTTGGTCAATGTAAAGTGTCCAGGGTAATATAAACTAGTCTTGAAGGAAGAAAAAGTATAATGATGTAAAATCTGACAACGAAAGTTATGAAGAGGAGGAAAAAGGACATGTGTTGGCTCATAGGAACGTTTGAACTGGAAAGATGATAAGGGGAAGAAGAACGTTGGTAATACTTGGAGGGTATGAGATGATGTGCAGGAGATGTGTTATGAATGCAAATTACAAGGGTTATGCAAGTGGTTCCTTCCCAAAGTAGGTTCCAACCTATAATGCCCTTGCATAACCACACCTTAAAATGTCCATAGGCACTAGAAGGGTTAAATGTAATCCACACCAGTTTCACAAAACACACACATGTGGATACCACCAAGACACAAGTCACAATTACATGAACAACAGGATGAGGTGAATCATAGAAGGGATTGTAGAAATTGGGGCATGAGGTAACTAACCTAGGGCATAATGAATCCTATGTGTAAGGCATGATTAGTGTGTCATTAACCTATCGCTAAAAAATTATGACCAAGTCCATTCCTCTGATCAGTGACATTGCATTGCTTCATCCGATGATGAACAACCATAAGAGCACTGTGATAGCAAGGTGTACGATCACTTGGCATTTTATTCAAGGGAGGAGTGATTTAACTTTATGGCACTTGTTTTTCAGTGGAGGATACAAGCAAGATACCTACCTTGTTAGAATGGAGGATACCCCCCATAACTAAGCTTAATCTAGAGAAGTCACCTACCTTTGGGCATGGATGCATGGCTTTCCAGTGGAACCCCCTAGATTAGCATTATTTTTTCTAGTTGAGTGCCTTTTGATTACACTTACTCTCATTTTTCATTAGATCTACAAGGATCTTAGTACAAGCAAGCTGTATGATAACTCCTACAGATGTCACCAAAGAGAATCCACAAGTCCCCTTGATGTCACACCCTAACCATTCCCTCTTGGTCCATCCTTCTTCGTTCTAGGCACAATAACATAAAAATTACTTTAAGTTTTAATGATTAGGAATATCACTATACCCAGGGTATAACCTCTTATTAATAGAATGGGTGGATGGATGTTGTGGGCTCGCTATCCAAATAATTAGTCACCTGAGACTTGATAACATAGAACAACACCTCAACCAATGAGTTACATGAGTGTTTTATTTGTAGAGGAGATTAATTATAAAAAGATAAAAAGATAAAAAGACAAAAAGGAAAAAAGATCAAACGATAAGTTGAAAAGTGAAAAACTAAAAAGAAAAATTTCAAAATTAAAGAAAATGAAAAACATTTATTAACCCTGCTTGTTAGAATGGAGGATGCCCCCCATAACTAAGTGGTTGAGCATAGCGAGGATTAATAAATGAAAGGTTAGAATCCTTGCATGTTGGAAATATTGGGATCCGATCATATCCGAACCACTGGGTGTCTTTTGATGTGGTGGTCGAAATGTACCCAACTTGGGGTTCACACACATGATTAAAGTTGGCATAGCGGGGCAATTTATAACGTGTAGTGAATTGATGAGTGGTTGATCCACTATGACACCCGTGACCGTAAGATGGTATGCAAGGATCGGCATGTCTCCCTATGTGAGGATATTCATTGGGTCGTATGGTTGTTGGAGTATTGATTGGTGGCCCTGACAAAGTAACACAAGGTGTTGGTTTTGTGGAGGAAGATGCATCATAGGGTTGGACTTGTGCTGAGTTGGAGGATACAGTGGGCTCGGAGTTGTGTTGTCCCTTCTTACGGTCATGCCGAAAGAAGGGGTGTCTTTGATGTTCAGGAGAGTTCCCACTGCTGTTGTCAGCAGAAGCACAAGTAATATTCATGGGTTGCTGTTGTGGTGCAAACTCTTCTAGAACACTTGGTGGTGATGTAGAAGGAGGTGAAGGATGAGAATTTTGAAATTGAGGAGAAGTGTAAGGTACCCAAAGTGGTGGTCCTGTTGGAGAGGACATGGGTTGATAGTATTGAGGAGAATAATAATAGTGTGACGAGATAGAGGATGTTGACCTAGTTGGGGAAACAGGATGATGAACTTGATAAGCACTTAGGTTCGGATGGTGTAAAGGGTGTAACCAATTTGGGGGTGGCCTCCCTCATGACGAGGATTGTTGCCACTTTGATCGAACATAGTATCTTTGTACAAACTCTGGATGTAACACTCTTCCCCAATGTTCTTGTATATGTGACAAGATTGGACATTGGCCCTTGAGGTGATCATACAGGAAAATGTTGCATTGATACGTATGATTGGCAGTTGAGCTCTTATTTTTTTCAACCCTTATTTTCAGTTCTCTAAGGATATTTTTTCTTGCTTCTTGGTTCATCATGACTCTACCTCCAATAATGTTGGCATATTCTCCATAGTTTTTATGCATCCATTCCATCATCTTATTGATCTTTGCCTCAATTTCATCCAATGATTGTAGTGTTGGCAAAGATGGTTCCACCTCCTTGAGGTGAGTTGATTTCTCCTCTTTATTATCATGGGCCCTTGTTGATTTAAGGTTTTGGGCCTGCTAAGATTTTTCAATGTTCTCCCATTTAGCCATTTCTCTTTCTTCATTTGCTACCTACTTGATAAGCTCTTGGAGTTGATGGATTCGTAGCTCATATAGTTGACCTCGGGCATACATCCCTAGGGTTTCCCTTGTTTTGTTACAGAGCCCATCTATGATATGGTACATTAGCCTTTCCTGGGAGAACTCATGGCCTGGGCAGTTGTTTAATAATGCATAATATCTTTCTAAGGCCATGTCCAAGGGTTCATGTTGCGCTTGTTTCCACTCTTGGATTTGTCTCCTCAAGGCTAACACTCTCGCATACCTTTGATATCTTTCATTGAAAATTTCTACCATTTTTAGTCAACGTCAAATTGATTTTGATTTTAACGACCTATACCATACTTTTGCATGGCCAATGAGTGTCATAGGAAAGAGCTTAAGTTTTTTCCATTCATTATCAATATTGTTCCATACACAGGCATCATGGAAGGCTTGAAGATGATGTTGCGAATCTAAATCATAGCCTCCTGAAAACTTAGGAAAGTTGTTCAAGTCAAGCCTGGGTAGACGACTTTCCTTACGATGCCTGCGGGATATTCGAACAACCTCTTATATATGCATTAAGCTTGTAGTGGCCAATAGGGGTTCATCGTCACTAGGTATGTTATGTATTCGTGAGTTGTGACAATGTTGTCTTTGTTTATGTTCATAGGAAACCACTACATCAGATTTAGTACTCCAAACTTCATCTTCATCATTGTATAATTCGTTGGTTCTCCAATGAATTTCCTTACTGGTTGTTGCGTTATCATAGTCTTGTGAGAGAGACATGGTTGTAAATTTGTGTGTGATTTAATTGCAATTATTATTATTATTATTATTATTTGAAAGATATATTGTTAATACTTTGTTACAATGATCTTGTATGATATAACTAATCTAAATAACTAACACCGTCCCTGGCAATGGTGCCAATGATGAGTGGCGAGGTACCCCTACACTCAACCATATGAATACGAGCGTTTCACGCATGATTCAGTCAAACTCTGCAGACGGGCTAGTTTTGGTATTTAGATAGTTACTCACTGATTGTAGTTCGCTGTCTTCCCACCTAGACTAGTATTTGCTTTGTCATGTATAATTTAGTCCAAAGTGAGGTGTATGATGTGTTCCTAAACTAATGCTACTCCTAGAGGCGATGGAAAATAATCTTAGATAAGCTAGGGGAAAAAGGGAGAGAGAGTTAAGCTAAGAGGAGATAGGGGAAGAGAATATAAGCTAGCCTAAGTGCAATGAGCATCTGTTCCTTAATCATCTGTACACATCTTAGGCTTCATGCATGACTACGATTGGGATTACCAAGCGCATGGCCTAAGTACGCTACTGAGATACCAAGTAGTCACACATAGATGCTCGTGATTAAGTCATACTCATTTCATGTTTAATGATGATTAAAATTAAATAATTAATCTAAGTGAATGCTACAATGATGAAGTAATATCCATCTTTATTTCTAGTCATGTGCATGTCCAAGTACGCCACACTTGAATAAAGGATGCCATATAATTACAATCATCACTCTACGGGCATGCACTAGAAGAATAGGTTGAGAGGAATTAAGAAATGAATTAACTTCTAAAACTAACTAAAAACTAACTATTTCAAAAAATGACTCCTCTCATGCGCCTACTTGTGTATTTATAGGCTCACATAGGAGTCACGATATCGTGTATCCGATATCATTATTTGGACTACGATATCCCGTACCCAATATTGGGGGTCCAATATTGTAGCATGATGAATCATGATTCATCACTTTTCATACGTCCGTTTTAGCCATAGTTTTTTGGTCTCAGGGTCAAATCTGGTTGACAGATGGGCTACCTTAGCCCTTTCATTTAGTAGATTGAGAGCCGCAGCAATTGCTTTGATTGAAATGGAGACGTTTACTCCATAAATGTTGATGGTGGTGCTTTCATCTTTGTTATGCTAGAATTGATGAGTTTCACCAAGGTACCACTCACCACTATATAATAGAATTGGCCACAAGGGAGATGCCTTAAGTTGCATCTGAACTACTTCTAGAGAAAACTCCATCAATGGGCCAAAATTTATTTCCATGATGACTGAGGTCAACATGGACTTTTCTAGAATGGCAATAAGGCAATCAAGCGGCAACGTGAGATGTTGTCCCTACTTAGGATCTTGCTATTCTATAGCCTCTCCTTAGACCAACTATCCACTAGTAGGAGCCTCTTAGTGAATGTTGAAAGATTTTTCTTCCTACTCCATGTGTTCTGCATGTTTGCCTTACTGGCCTCGACCACCTCATGGACACTTAGCTGCTATTTGTGAGGGTTCACCTTGTGTAACTCTTTTTGGGGCCATCTACAATCTAGCAAAGATCAAGTGTTACTAAGGTTGTATTCATTATCATTAGTCAGTTTATACTTTACTCGTTATCTTAGTTCATTAAGTTCTTAATGCATGTGATCACAGAGTTAGCAAAACTTTCAAGAAAAATTCCCAAAAAGTGTCTATCATGTATTACAACCCTTCGCAATTGGTTCTTTTTTCCTTATGTGTGGCTTATAATGATGGTTATGGTTCCTTAGGTGGAAAAAGTTGGGTTTCTGGCATAAATGTGATTGACTTTTTATGATAACACCTAAATTTTTTAACATTCTTACCCTTATAATATCCTCTGAGTGATAGCAAATTTTAGTAATTCACAACTCCCCAATTCTTACCTTGGCCAAAGAGAATCCACAACTCCCCTTGATGTCACACCCTTCACATTCTACCTTGGTTCTGCACTCTTCTTGTTTAGACACAATGATCATGAAGTTATTTTTAGGTTGGATGATGGAAAAGATCATCATTATGACTAGGGAAAGAACCTCTTATTAATGGAATGGGTGGATGGATGTCGTGGTCTCAATGTCTGAATAATCAGTCCCTTATGACTCAACAACATAGAGAAAAACTCATCTCAATGGACACCATGATTTTTTTACTCACAAGTGAGATTACATAACAAAGAAAATGAAAACAACTCAAAAAAAATTGGAAGAAATGGGAAAAAATTTAATCAAGAAATAGAAAAATGATAAAAAAATTGTAAAACAAAAAGATGAAAAACACTTAAGAATCCTGAAGATTAGAATGAGGAATGACCCCCATGACTAAACATTTGATCATGAAAAATATTAATAAGTGGATAAATAGGATCAATGCATGTATGAAACATTGGTAACCATTCATGTCCTAGCGACTGGGTGTCTGTTGGTGGTGTGGTGGCTAGGTAGAAAAAGTGTTGGTCACACACTTGATTGTTAAATGTATGGTGGGTCAAGGTATGAGGTGTGTTAACATTATGGATGTCTAGCCCACAATTTCACCCTTGATCATGATATGGTATCCATGGATTTGTTTGTCTCCCCATACTATTAGATTCATTGTTTAGATTCGGGATTGGAGTAATGATGGATGGTGATCCTTGTGTATGATCAAAGGAAATCAGTTGTGAAAAGGAAGGTGGTGCACTAGATTGTCATTGTGCTTGTTTGGATAATGTGGTGGGTCCCTATGTGGTTTGCTTTAGCCTACAACCTTTCCTCTAGAAGGGACATTTCCTACGTTGTGGTTGAGACCCACTAGTGTTAGCATGTTTATGCACATTTGTAGCACAAGTGACATTTGTTTATTGATATTATGATGTCGAACCTTCATGTGTTGCTAACAATGGCATATAATGAGGTAGAGTATGAGAATATTGAGGATAGGATGGATGGTAAAAGGCACAAGGTGGTGATCCCTAAGGGGATGTCATGGGTTGATGGTACTTGAGAGAGTGATGGCGACGATTTGAAGTAGAGGATGTAGAACTAGTTGGAGAAATAGCGTGTTGAACACAATATCCATGTGGTTTAGGCTAGTAGGAAGGAAAAGCTTAATTTGGTGGTGGCCTTCCCCACGACTATGGTTGTTGCCACTACAGTTTATGACCATGTTGAGGTTGGTAATAAGTCCCCCTAGGATGGTACAATCACAAACTTCAAATTTAAGGCACCTACCCAATACTCTTGTAGATGCAAAAATACTAGGCAATGGCCCTTTGGATGGTCATATATGTAGATGTCTCATCCATTATCTTCATTTGTGGTTGAGTCTATAGCCTCACTTTCTTTAGCCATTTTCCCATTTGTCGAAAAGTGTTCTTAGTTGTTTCTTAGTTCTGTATCCTCTATTTATTGTGATCGCTTGGCTTATTTTGCATGATCCTCTCCTTGACTATCTCAATGAGAGTTGTAACATTTTCATTTAAGCATTTGGACATCCTATCAAACTTTGCTTCCAGTTCATCAATAGACTCCTGTATCAGCAAGGTTTGTTGTGGAATCACCTTATTGGAGCAGGTTTGTTCTCCTTAGCATAGATTTTGATCTCCTTCTATTGAAGAGTTGGGTCCCATTGATATTTTTTAACATTCTCCCATTTGCATATCTTTTCTTCTTCTTTTGCCATACACTCAACTAGCTTTCTGATCTATTGGGCTTGGAGCTTATATAATTTCCTTGGGGCATACATCCTAAGGGTCTCCCTTGTTTCATTACAAAGCCCATCTATGATGTGGAAAACTTGCCTTTTCTCAAAGAAACCATGGCTTGGGCATCTATTTAGTAAGGCATAATATCTATCTAAGGCCATGTCCAAGGGTTCATGTTGTTCTTGCTTCCACTCTTGGATCCATCTCGTTAAGTTGGCCACCCTCACATAGGTTTGGTATTTCTTGTTAAAAAGTTCTAGCATTTTGGACCATCGTCAAATTGAATTCGGTCTCAAAGATCAATACCACACTTTGGCTTTATCAATTAGTGTCCTAGGAAAGAGCTTAAGTGTTTTCCACCCACTTGCAATGTTGTAGAAAGCACAAGCATCATGGAAGGCTTGTAAATGATGTTATGAATCTAAATCATAGCCTCCTAAAAATTTAGGAATATTATTCATGTCAAGCTTAGGTAGACAACTCTTTTTGTGATGCCTGTGAGATATTTTTATTTCCTCTGTGATCTACATTAGGCTCTTAGTGGCCAACAAGGGTTCATTGTCATCAAACAGGTTGTGAGGGAAATTCCTATCTCTATTCATTTGATCATGATGACGTTGTCTATGTTCATGGTGACGTCCTTGACTTTTCCTGTGGGTTCAATTTCAGTTTTTAGCCTGACTCTTTAGTGGAGCTCTATCTCTATACCTACGTTCATCTTCATCAAAACTAGATGTTGAAGGGGAAGAGGAAGATGAGGAACTGGAAGAATTGCCATGGCTTCTATGGTGTTCCCTAAGGTCCCTTAATTTATTGTTTCTTCATTTTGGGAAGGTCTTAGGCCTTGAGGCCTCCTTGAGTTTAGGACTTACATCATCTCCTCCAGGATTATCTACCTTAGGTGAATGTAGTCTTTGAGTGTCATCAAGGTGCTCATGATTATAAGAAATCCTCGCATAAGGTTGGTCACTCCAATTTTCCTCACTATATATCTCATTAGTTCTCCAATGAATGTTTTCACTATATAGTGCATTATCACTTCTGTGTGAGGAAGACATTGTTGTTGGTGTATGATATGTGTGTTCTAATAGTTTTTGAAAGATATATTATTAATACCTTTTATAATGATAATGTATAATATAACTAATCTAGATAACTAGCACCATCCCTGGCAACAGCACCAATGATGAGCGGTGAGGTACCCCTACTCCCAACCATACTAATCACAAGTGTTCATGCACGATATGGTCAAATTCCACAAATGGGACTAGTTGTGGTATTTAGATTGGTATGCTTTTATCACAGTTCACTATTTTTCCACTTGGACCACTGCTAGCTTTGTCACATAAGGTTTAGTCCAAAGTGAGGTGTATGATGTTGTCTAACTCTACTTTGCTCCTAATGATGATAAAAAGATAAATAAATTAATTAAGCTAATGAACAATGGAAAACAAAATCTAAACTAGCCTATGTGCAATGAGTATCTACTCTTAATCATTTGTATATGTCTTGGACTTCATGAGACTACTTTTGGGATTATCAAGCATGTGTCACTGGGTGTGCTATACAATACACTACTGGATTACCAAGTACTTACACTTAAACACTCGTGATTAAGGTGTACACATTTTGCTTAATGGTAGGAATAGTAAATAGTAATAAATAAAAATTTTTAACTAAAGAAAACTATAAAAAATTAATAATTAAAAGTAATAATAATCTAAGTGGATGCTGCAATGATGGGAGTAATCTCGATCTTTCAGTCATCTAACATGTCCAAGTACGTCACACTTAAATAAAGGTATCATATGATTACAAACATCACACAGCGGGCATGCACTAGGAGTAACAAAACTCTAAGAAAGACTAGTAAAAACTGAAAACTAAAAACTATCTTCTCTACATTCTACACTGACTCCCCCAACCGGCACCCAAGTGCTATGTTTATAGGCTAGCCTAGAGGAGATTACATCGGATATCTGACATTAGGTATTCAATGTTGAGGCCTAACAAATTGATGACTCATCATATTCCCACAATTGAATGAAAACTCATCCTCGAGTTAAACAAAAAGAGGAACAATTTCTTTACAAAATATTGGGAAGGTATGGGATTATTGACTAACTTAAATAATAAACAAAACAATTGACTCTTGCATGCCACAATGGTGTAATACAAAGAAAATGAAACACATTATTACAAAACAAAAACTTGGAAGCTCATGTGGTGCCCAAAGGTGGTAACTCCATTGGTTGCTTCCCTTTATCACTAGGCTTTTAAAATTTGTAATGATTCAGCAATGCCTGCAGCTTCTCCTCTTCCATCCTTAGGTCATGTACCATCTAAGCTACTAAGCCGATGTGTCCTGGTAGTGATATGTTCCAAGGACATGGTAGTTGTGGAAACATCTAATTAGCATTTACATACCAAGCTACAAACTACTGTCATTCCTTCTCAAAGGCCATAGCTTTGTCTCTAAGTTCATGATAATCTATTAATCTTCCAACTAGGTTTGAGGCTACATCCTTCTATCCTTGGTAGCTGGCTTTGATCATCCCTAATTCAAAGTTTTCCACATACAACTTTTGCAAAGCATCCTTTCGATCTGCAAACTCTTTTTCATACAATGCATAGGTGGTCACCACTTGCTTTTCCAGCTCCTTTCGACCTGTTGTTAACATGGCAAGCTTGGCATATTTGAGGTTAGCTAATGCCATGTATTCTTTCAAATCTTCTATCTATTATATATGAACTTGCTTTATCAAATAAATAGAAGAAATTAGATTTTTTCTCTTCATGAATTTAAAGTGAATAGACAATACGACATTATGCTTCTTGAAGCAAAGATGATGTTATTAGAGGTTGAAGCTATTTATTAGTTTATAGCTGATGAGTGGCGAGGTACCCCTACACTCAACCATATGAAACGAGCGTCGCACGCGTGATCCGCTGCAGACCGAATAGTTGTGACACCTAGACAGTTATCCTTAGGTCGCAGTTCACTGTCTTCCCACCTGGACTAGTATTTATATTTGTCACGTATGGTTTAGTCCAGGATGATGTGTATGATGTGTTCCTAATCTATGCTACTCTTCAAGGCAATGGAAGAGAATATTAACTAAGCTAAGCTAGGAGGAAAAGGGTAAGAAAATCTAATCCAGCCTAAGTGCGACGAGCAACCGATTCCTTGATCAACCGTACACATCTTGGACCTCGTGCACGACTACCACTGGGACTACCAAGTGTAGATCCTAGGTACGCCACTGGGATTAACAAGCACAAATCCCAAATACGCCACTGGGTTACCAAGCATAGATCCTAGCTACACCACTAGGCTACCAAGCAGTCACACTTAAATGCACGTAATCAAGTCGTACTGGTTTCGCGTTCTAGGATTTTAAGGGTGAGAGAGAAAACAGTAAATAACATTAAATAAATAACAGATAAATAAATAAAAAAGTGAATGCTGCAATGATGAAGTAATATCGATCTTTATTGCCGGTCATGTGCATGTCCAAGTACGGCACACTCGAATAAAGACACCGTACAATTACATTCACCACACTACGGGCAGACACGGAAAAAAATCTAACTCTGGAGGGATCAAACTGCCAGAGCTTTGCTACTTCTAACTAGGATTCTAAAACAAGGAAGAGCCACCTCTTATTTATAGATATGGCGGCAGACTACGATATCACGTACGCAATATCGTAGGGAAGACGCAATATTGCGTACGCGATATCGCAGGGGATGCAATATTGCAGCGAACGCGATATCGCGGCCTATGCAAATCGCGTCTCATCATACCCGCACGACTAAATAAAAACTCATCCTCGAGTTAGAAAGAGAACAAGTTCCATTGATTACACAGTGGATAGGTATGGGATTATTAACTGGGAAAAGAAATGAAATAATGTCGTAGTGTGGGAAGACACAACACAGAGAAAAAATACTACAACTACAAAAATGTGGAACTCATGTAGTTCCTGGTGGTGGTGGCTCCTCCATGGGTGCTTTCCCCTTGTCACGTGCTCCAAGCTTTAAAGGTTGACTACACTAAAGAATGGCCTGGAGCTTCTCCTCTTCGGTCCAAGGGTCTTGTGTCGTCCATGCTAATGTTCCGATGTTTGACAGAGTCGGCACCTCCCACGGACAGGGTAGTTGCAGAAACATCTGATTAGCCTTGACATACCATGCCATGAACACCCGTCGTTCCTCTTCATAGGCTCTGGCTTTGTCTTTGTATTTGTGAAGCTCAGTTAGCCATCGAGCCAAGTCGGTTGCAACATCTTTTTGTCCCTGGTAGCTTTCTTTTACCACTGCAAGTTCAGAATTTTCGACATCTAGTTTCTTAGCCAGCTTCTTACACTCTGCAAATTCTGCTTCATATTTGATGTGGGTGGAAGCTACCTGCTACTCGAGCTCTAACCTCAAGCATCCTGCTATTAACATGGCCAGGTTGGCATATCTAAGGTTTGTCAACTCCATGTATTTGGTCAAGTCTTGGATCTACAGGTCTCGGTTCTTAATTTTCACTTGGTGGGCGAAGGCGTAAGTGTCCAATATGGCCCTCCAATCAGTGTGTTGGGCACTGATGTTGTTGATTTGAGCCTTGGCCATATGGATATCCTTCTCCTATATTTGTTTGTACATCCCCACCTGATCACGGAAATGCTCCTTCAGTTTCTCATGTCGTTTAGCCTCATTCTGCCACGCGCTTATCTCGATGGCTGATTTTTGGCGAATAGTGTGTACCTCCTCCATTAAGAGGGTTTGATTTTCTCTGGCTAAATTGCTTACATCTCGGTTGACCCAAATGAACTATTCTCGTAACTGATGAAAGTGTTCATCGAGAACATTCTTTTGTTTCTCCACATAAGTCAACCGAAGGTTATCTGCAACCAACTACTTATTCTCTTCTTCTAAGGCCTTGAGTACCTTAATATGCGCATGATTTTGTGCTTGTGCTGCAGAGGCATCCCAAGTGGCCGTCTCCTTTTCTTCTGCCACCTTCTTATTTTCTGCAATTAGCTTTGCTAAGTGCTTGGTTCTGAAATTTTCCAGCTGGTCTGCGGGAACAAATTGCAAAGGGTCCCGCTGTGCTGCTTGTAAGGTTACGAGCCGCTCTTGTAGTTTCTGCACTTTAGCTTCAGCATGCTCGACCCTTATTTCGGATATGACCAGCTTCCCCTTTGTGGAAATGAGGTATGATTGAATTGCTGTTACATCTTGGGGGATGTCAAACAGAGATGTCAAAACTTGTCCTATTTGAACCAATCTGTCCAGTGCATCCTCATGTTCCGCAGGAGTCATTGAGGTTCTGACAAGATTTTGAGCATCCCATGCTCCTGAAAGATCTTCTAGTGGCATAATAGGTACATTAAAGGACTCTTTGATGTGGTCAGTGATCACTTCAGTAGCACCCGCAGCATCCTGGTGTTGCATGACCACCACAGTGGCCCCTTCACCAGTCTCTAACTGCACTTGAAAAGATGTCACGTTTCTAGAGATCTGTTGTGACCATCTGCTTTCCCCTCCTTCTGTTGGAATTCATAATTCACCCCTTGTGCGATCTAATGAAATAGTAGGTTGGTCGACATCATCAATGACGTGGAAGAGGTTTACGTCATCACGACTTCCCCAACTGACCGTCTCGGCGATGGCCCTAAGATGGCTCATCGATGGTCTGTAATCTTGCGGCGGTGGTTGATCCTGGCCTGTGTTGGGTCCTGCTTCTTTTTGTTGGCTGGGACCTATGGATGGAGGTTGACTGGGTCCTGCAAGTTGAGTTGCAGGTGATCCAGTCATATGTTCTTCTTCTTCATCTGGTCCCAGCACTTCGCTAGTGCTCTTTCTTGGAGCTGGCGCCTTTAATAACTCAGCATAAGAAGCGTTCTGGGCCTTTCAGAGAACGTCATTTGTGTATCCCCGAATACTAGCTCATCGGCACAGTTTTTGGATAAGGCAAGGAAAAGGCAACACCATCTTCCCTAACTTGCGTTCTTCGAATCGCCTTAGGATCTCCGTCAAATATAGATGGGGATGTTTAGCGTTAACCTTTCCCATCAACACTGCACATCCCCTTGCCGCATACGTAGATATTCTTTTCAAACCTTTTTTGGGGAAGAGGTGATAGGTTCCAATTTTGAAATAAACCCGCTCTTCCATTGTTAGCTCACCAAAAGCTTTATCTCT
>MNCI01024428.1:1299619-1328247 GCA_015680685.1 Gnetum montanum | reverse complement strand
AAATGTTTTTAAGTTACATGACTTATCAAATGCAAGTGAGCTATGAAATTTCTTTATGAAGAAGTAGCAATTGTTACCATGCTTATGAGTTTAAGATCTCTATATATACAAAATGTTAGCAAGGCATTGTTCAATTCATTAGAACTTGCAATTAATGGTTTGCAAGTCACAAGTTTGATTTTGCAAGGTATGCTAATTTGACACATCATTATGTTTTGCTAAATTACACCCAGTTTCACGTTGGCTATATATGAAGGATACAAATAAAATCTAATTTAATTTTTGACACCCCTTACAAAATCACTTATACCATAATTTTTAAAAATCTCAAGAAACTTTCAAACTAATGTAGAATGCAAAAACATGGCACCAAAAAGGGCAATAAACTTAGATGGTTACTCCTATGTTGTTTTTCCTATATAATTTATGTTCCTTTTCCTTAGTTAAAAAATAGTACAACCTCAAAATGCTTGGATTGCAGAGATGAACCAAGGATCTTGATCAAACATCTACCATAGTCTTATTCCAGATCAAAACAAACAATAAATATTAAAGTTTTGGAAATGGACCCATTAGTCCTATGCTTGATTTATTTATCTTTTCCTTGTGTGAACTATGTGATCACAATTGCAAAGCCAAATCTCGTCAACCACTTGATTGTATCATTCTCAGCATCGTTACAACTAACATGCCCTTATTTTACTACTCAAGATTAAGTCTTTTCTTATTTTTAGATCATAGTTATGGTTGTTACTGTATTTTACTCAAGTTTCCTTTTCTTCTCTACTTTTTATTTTCAATTTTGTTCATAATAGCATAAATATGCTACTCCTTTGTAAGTTTTTGCAGCAATTAATAAGAAGAACTCTCTATTCTCTCAATTTTATATGGTATTGAAGTAGGGATTGATTGCTCACAGACCAACCAATCATCATGGTAGTTCGGATGGAGAAGCCATTACACTACATTCTTAGTAACTCAGATAGGCCAAGAGACTAGTTAGCCACACTCTTACTCAAGGGGACTAACTATTCTACATGGAAATGTGCAGTTACCAATGCTTTGGTCTCAAAGCATAAAATTATCTTTGTCAATGGCACACGTTCGAAACTAGTTGAAGGAGACTTGGATGAAGAAAGCTAGATCACCTATAACTCTATGGTAATGTCCTAGATCTTCAATTCAATCAATGAAGAGCTATATGATAGCATTGTTTATCATGATATGATAAGAGAAACGTGGGTGGAATTAGAGGAGAGATTCTTTCAGGGAAGTGAACCAAGAATTTAGGAAATTAAGCATGAGATTGTTAATACACAACACGATGAAATGACAATTTCAACATACTATGTGAAGATGAAGGCTTTATGGGAACAATTAAAAGGATTTTCAAAGCCTCATGATGCACTTGCAAGGGGTGCACTTATGGTGTACCTGCTAGAGAAAAAGAAGAGAGAATCCATCAATTTCTCATGGGATTGAATGAAGTCTTTAGCATTGTAAGATCAAATATTCTTTACAAGGAGCCATTTCCTAGTCTGTCAAATGCTTATTCTTTGCTAACCTTAGAGGAAGTCAGTGTTGGGAAACCCCAAATTAGTGAACCAACAACCTTCAAAATCAACATAGAAAAAGAAAAATAACAAGGGAAGAAGCCTAAATGTGACCATTGTGGCAAAATTGAACACGTGAAGGAGTCTTGTTTCAAGATTATTGACTACACACAAAATTGGCAAGGAAAGTGAAAAAATAAGCATGTTTCTCATGTTGTTGTGGAGACCAAAGAAGCCATGCAGACTCAATAGCAAATGAACCTCACCCAAGAGTAGTATAACCAATTGTTGGCTTTGCTGGCTAAGGAGAATCAGATCACTTCTATGGTCAACTTTATTAGTAATATCAATTCCACTACTTGGATTCTTGATAGTGGAACATCTGATCATGTAATATCAAATGCAAAATTGTTAAAGAATGCCATTAAACCTCTTTTATCAATTAAAGTTGTCTTGGCTAATGGAGATCGGGTAGAAGTAAAGTTAATTGGCGATGTAGACTTAAATGAAATTGTTTTGCTAAAAAATGTCCTGTGCTTGCCTAATTTCAATTTTAATTTGATCTCTATTAGCAAACTGACACAACAACTAAGATGTTTTCTTATGTTTTTATAAAATGAATGCATCATACAGGAACTTGCCAACAAGATGATGATCAGATTGGGTAAGATGAGAGGGGGGCTCTACCGACTAAATGAGGGATCAAGTTAGAAGATCTATGTAACTTAGTCTAATATGCAAGTTGGTTTGTTTCATTGAAGATTAGGACATTTTCCTTTATCTAGAATAAAGGATTTTTCAGATGTTTTTGTTTTGAAAAATAAGAAGAAGCCAAGGCCTTTTGATGTTTGCCACCGTGCTAAACAATGTCAAAAGAAATTTCCTATTGGAAATAATAAATCAATGAATACTTTTGATTTGGTTCATATTGATACTTGGGGCCCTTATCATTCCAAAATGCATCATGGTTACTCATATTTTCTCAAAATTGTTGATGATTATTCTAGAAGCACCTGAATTTACTTGATGAGACAGAAATTTGAGGCACCAATATTTTTTGAGCACTTTATTAAACTTGTCAAGATGCAATTTGGAAAACAAGTCAAACAAGTTCAATCTGATAATGCATTTGAGTTTATCTTGGAAGCTTCAAACAAATTGTAGTTAACCAAGGAATGCTTCATCAAACTACATGTCCTCATACACCTCAAAAAAATGATGTAGTTGAGAGGAAACACCATCACCTCCTTGAAGTTGCTCATGCCTTGAAGTTCCAATCCAACATTCCATTACACTACTTGGGTGAGTGCATTATGACTATAGCATATTTGATCAACATAATGCCAAGTAAGCATCTTGATGGAAAAACCCCTTATGAGTTGCTTTTTGGAGAAAAATCAACATATGAGCACTTATGTGTGTTTAGGTGCTTATGTTATGTCTACATCATGCTAAAGCCACATGATAAGTTTGAAGCTAGGTCTCGAAGGTGTGCCTTTCTTGGTTACACATCAGGAAAGAAAGGGTATAAGGTGCTAGAGCTTGAGACCAAGAAGATCCTTGAATCACGAGATGTGATCTTTTACAATGAATCTTTTCCCTTTCAAAACAATGTTCAGAGAGAGGCAAACCATTCCCAAATGTCTCACAATCCGAAATGATGAAGAGATAGAAGATGATGAGGATTTGGAAGAAAATGAGGAAAATATGCTCGTAGGAGATGCCATGCATGAAGAAATTATTAATGAGATAGGGAGGCCAATTTGAGAATGCTGAACGCCAACATATCTTGATGATTATGTGCTCAACATCAACATTGAAGCTAGCCCCCCTCACATCAAACCAATTCAATCAAACTTGAGTTGTCCAAGGTAGAGTATGAAGTTACATCCAAAATTGAATTTTCCTTTGGAGCTATTAATGTGTTGATGACTATTGCTAGACATGCATGTATTGTTGATAATCCAAACAATATACAAAATTTATTACTTGAGACCCAAAAATTTTGAGGAAGCATCACAACACTTTGAATGGAGATATTCCATGGAGAAAGAATTGAAAGTACTTACTGATAACCAAACATGAAGTGTTGTTGAGTTGCCAAGAGGAAAATGGGCTATTGGTTCTAAATGGGTGTTCAAAATCGAGCATAAAACAGATGGTATATTAGACAAATACAAGGGCAACCTGGTTGCCAAAGGCTCTAGTCAGATTAAAGGAGAAGACTACAATGAGACTTTTGCTCCTATGGCAAAATTTGCTTCTATTAAATGTCTCATTGCAATTGTTGCCGCCAACAAATGGGATCTACACCAACTTGATGTCAATAATGCGTTCTTGAATGGGAACCTTGATGAAGAAGTATATATGAAGTTGCCTCAAGGTTTTCACACTAGAAACAATAAGCTTGTTTGTTGATTGCACAAGTCTCTATATGGTCTCAAGCAAGCTTCTAGAAAATGGTTTGGTAAGCTCTCTGATGCCTTGCTTTCTTATGGTTTTCATCAAAACAATTTGGATAATTCTCTCTTCACCATGAATAAGGGAAACAACAAGCTCTTGTGTTGTTCTACATTGATGATATTATTGCTACAGGAAACAATAATAAAAAGTGCATCCAATTCAAACGGTATCTCCAAAGCCAGTTCAAAATCAAGGATTTAGGTGCATTAACGTATTTTCTTGGTTTTGAGGTCAAGCAAACCAAAGATGGTGTTTACTTGAATCAAAGGAAGTATGCTCAAGATATTGTTGAAGAAGCTAATGTTGAGCACATGAGGAAGGTCGATACACTGATACCACAACAACATGGTCTTTCAGCAGATGAAAGAGCACCTCTTCTTGACAGCTAGACGACTCATTAGCAGGCCTCTTTACTTGACTTTGGCTTGCCCAAACTCATCCTATGTAGTATACCTTCTTAGCTAATTCCTTCAACATCCTAGGGAGCCACACATGAATATGGCTAAACGTGCCATTCGGTACATAAGTGGAACAACATCTAATGGGCTCTTCTATCCAAAAAACAATGATCTTCTCTTGAAGGCTTATTGTGATGTAGATTGGGGTGCATGTCCAACGACGCGATGGTCCACGACAGGATTCATCTATTTTCTTGGTAACTTCCCCTTGACATGATTTTCAAAGTAGTAGCCTATTGTTTCCCTTTCATTAGCTGAGGCTAAGTACTATGTTATGGCCAACGTAACAAAGGAGGTAGTCTAGTTAACTACTATGCTCAAAGACATGTTTGTTGAGGTTCCAAGGCCAATTATTTTACATTGTGATAATCAATCCGTAATCCACATTGCCAACAATCTAATTTTTCATGAGCAGACTAAACATATTAAAATGGATTGTCATGTTGTTTGCCAAAAATATGAGGACAAGTTATTGAAGTTTGTCTTTGTGCCCTCTTATTCTCAACCTGCGGACATATTCACCAAAGGTCTTGGTCATGTTCAGTTTCACACCATCCTGTGCTCGATTGGCTTTGGCAACATTGATCGTTAGCTTGAGAGAGGCAATGATGTTCACTCGGTTAGCAAGCTTTGATGTGTTTCTCTGCCACATCAACTTGAGGGAGGCTCTTGTGTGAACTATGTGATCACAGTTGCAAAGCCAAATCTCACCAACCACTTGATTGCATCATTCTTAGCATTGTTACAACTAACATGCCCTTATTTTGCTGCTCAAGATCAAGTCTTTCTTGATTTTGAGATCATAGTTATGGTTGTTGCTATGTTTTACTCAAGTTTCCTTTTCTTCTCCTTTTTCTTCTCTACTTTCTGTTTTCAGTTTTGTTCACAATAGCATAACTATGCTACTCTATATGTTTTTGCCGCAATCAATAACAAGAATTCTCTATTCTCCCAATTTTATACTTTTTAAACTAGCCAGTTTTATAAAGGATCAGTTGAGTCTATTTTATAACATATATGCTCAGTTAAATTTTTCCTTGGACCTTCAGAAATCTGATTTGACATTTAGTATAAACAAGAGCAGTAATTTCTTATTGTTTTGAAAACGGTAAAAGCAAGAACACCCGACGATTTGAATACTTGAGGGATCAGCAACTTTGGTTCCGTATGAGGACGAATCATTCAAGGGATAGAAATTTCAAACCCGGAGGCAAACGGCTTTTAAAACTATTCCAGGACGACCAATAATAATTCGGTGTCGTTTGGTGGTGGTCCTTTCGTTTGAAAAATTTGGGAGGTGAACATTGATGAAAGGAGGGTGATGGAATAACGAAAAAAGAGAGAACAAAAAAAAAGCGTACTGGGGAATAAGCGGCACAGCCCTTGGATGAGGCAAAGCCTCAAGAGAGGAATAAAGGCGGTCATCAACAGGGCTTTTGGGCCACGGAATTTACTTTAGGTCTTGTTTAATTTTGTTTATTTAAAAAATATGGCCGTCGCTCTCATTTGCTTGTCTGGTTTCTTGGGAGGGTGCAGGTGAATATGCCTAAAAGCTAAAGAAGAACTGGAAGAGGAACAGAAACAGAAACAGCATTTAAGCAAAGCAACTTCGCTGATGTTTCAATGGTGAATGGAACAGTAGCCTGTTTGTGGTGGTGCAGAAAGAGGAAGCTGTCATGGAAGCCAGTTCTTCTTCATCAGCAGCAGCAGAAGATTGTCCTTCATGGGGAGCTTCACTGACTGATTGCAGAAATGGAAAGAATCCTGCACCCAAGGGCTACACGATTGCAGTGCTAATAATTGGTGTAACTGTTCTGCTTCTTACTGTTGCTCTCTTCACCATGTTTCATTCCTGCCATGGACGCTTATCATCATCGTCATCTTCCTCTTCTTCTTCTTCTTCTTCATCCTCGCCCACTTCTCGTAGATCTAGTAGCCTTAATAATGTTTGCTTGAGGGAAGCAACCACTTCATCATCAACAGATGGTTGTTCAGACTGCAAATGTGTTGTTTTGCCGGGAGAAGTTGCGCCTACTTTCATTGCTCAACCTGCTCCCCTTCCATCTTGTATATGACAGTTATACACCAGGTTTAGTGTCTCTAAGATGTGTGATGTCATTCATTAAATGAAACTTCGATGAATTCGAATTTGAGTTTGTAATTGACCGTCATGCTCTGTTTTTCAATTAAACAAAGGTCCCCTATCAAATGTATGGGTATTTGCTATTGAAATCTCTTCACAAGTATTGATAACATCCCTTTGACCATTTCCTTTTTGTTTTTAACAGCAAGTTCAATTTTTGTATTGGTTGGTGGAAATTTCGCCATCCAGGCAAAACAATTTCGCTAAACCAAGCACCAGTTTCATTATATTAGCTTCCATCAGCTTCGTATTACCCTACAAGTAGAACATAGATTACAGAAATACTCGATATTACCGTAGAAATCATCTTCAGATCCTCTCTTTTACCTCCTATAATAGCTGATAAGAGTCCACTTGAGACCATATTTGATATTCAAATACAATAAATCTAATTGCAAAGTTTTGCGAAACTGGTGTGGGTTGACAAAGTAGGTGATTGGTGAGAACTCTGGGGAAGTCTACTAGGGTAATAAAGTTCATAGAATGCATGCCATGGTTGTACATTTCATAAATATGGCCACGTTCCTTGACTTTGCAATGACATCAGTCGTTTAATATGCAGCTATGCACAATTGTATTCATAATTTAATCATCACTAAATGGAGTAGATACTCTGATCTAGTATTCTCAGACCTCAGTCCCTTTCTTTGGGACTATCATGGGCTCTAAACAATATAAGTAAATTGGAGGTAGGCAGTGCTCAGTTATGAAATCTGCTGGCTCCTTCGTATATTTTCTGATACAGACGCAAGGATATCATTATTACCGCAAACACTTGAATGCCCTTGAACACAAGAGGAGCTTCCTTAAATACGGTTGCGGTGCTTACCACCTCACGCAGAACTGGAAGTAAGTGAAATGAAGAATACTTTCTTCAGACATTCCCATTTAGGACACTCACACTACAGTAACTTGTTATCAACTTGGCCGCCCGTGATGATTATGACAAGTGCCAAAAATCCTCCGCCAGTCGCCTCGATATACCATATGTTTTTGTCCTGTTTCCCATTTATATTCCCCATCCTTATGATTTCAGTTTTTAGCAGATGCTCCCAAATTATTGAGGCCTGCATCCGTCCATTGTTCCGTGCAGAATTTCAAACAGTTTGTTCTCCATTTCAAACCCCACTAATGCATGACTCTATTTCGCACCTAAAATGCAGCACATGATTTCAAAATTTTGGGACAAATACGAACGTTCATTACCATTTACCAGGATATTGAAAAACAACAGACCAAAGCTTTCCTTCACTAGAGCGTTCTTGAAAAATGGGGTCTCGAATCGAATCAAGACAGACGCTTAGCATTTTGGTGGCAATGAAAGTATTTCCAATCCTGCAGAAGTTTCGTCGTTGAGAAATTTCCACGGAACAAAGAGAGGAACTGTTGAACAAAATAGGCCAACACACGAGGAAAAAACAAAAAGGAATCCCCAGTCGTGTGGGAAACTATTAAAGCAAGGAAATCGAACCATTCAGCTATCTGATGGGAACTTGGCTCAGCGTTCCCACTGTGACACAACAATATAAATATGTGTTATAGGCAACTAGCAGCATCGAACGAGTCGTGCAAATTCCAGTAGACTTTTTAAAGTTTTAAATATCCACGGTAATTTGAAGGATGCTAACTTGCCAATATCGAGTGCATAAATCATTGGATGCCAATTTGTTAGAATGGACATTTTGACCATTACTTTTAACATGTCAGAGGGACCCATAACTCCGGCTTCGGGGTTCATGCAAGCCTGGTCGAATTTCAATTCAAAGTCCTTTGGTCAAATAGCTGGCAATGAGTGCCCGCTCAGCTAACTGTATCAGTGAAGTAACAGAACGTCTTCCTTGGTTTGTGCCCGACTCATTTCGTAATCAACTTTAGCCGTTACACGTCCATGTGCCGTGCGAATCACCATCTAACTTATATTCAAACATCACAAGGAAAGACCGTGGAAATCCAAAGTAGGCAGAGAAACAGTTCCATAAACAAAAACATAATATTAAGTGTCTATAATCTTTGACAAAAAGAATAAAGAATACAGCAAAAATCCTCTCCAGGACAAAGTCCCGTCGTAGGGTTATTTGAGGACGGCTGTCGTGAGATTAGGTTTTCGGAGACTAATCGGGGTTTAACCGCGCCTGACGTGGTCACACAAGAGGTTTGCACGACCGCGTGGCCGGATCCCACATGGCGGGGAGAAGAAAGCGGCGACCGTTGACCCCCAGTGCGTTATAGCTAGCGCCGGTGGCGGGGTCCACCAGCAACTGGCCGGGGTAGCCAGGATACGCACCTTTGCCATATATCCCGGTGCACGCCGATACCGCTTCCAACGGCGCCAGCCGGTCTCCCTGGAAAAACCCACTGTTGAACGGATTCGTGGCAGCACCGGCCAACACCGTCGACAAGCTGATGATCACGCCGTCAATGCCGACGTCGCCGTTGGGGGCCACTAACGGCGCCGTCTGCGGGCCGGACACCGGCTGGTGGAACGGCCACGCGCACATTCCCGGGCACTGCTTCTCCGGGTTGCCAACCCACGCCACCGGCAGCAGCACGTCGCCCGCCATGCGCACGTGCGCGTGGCTGCCGCACCGGCTCATGCAGAAGCCCTCCACTGCCACGTCGGAGCCGGTCAGAACCACGTACACGTCGTTGGTTCCCTTCACCGGCGCCGCCAGCTGCCCGGATTTCATCGCCGTCAGCACGATTTTTCCGATATCGGCGCTGAGCAGGGACTTGCCGCGCGGGCAGTCGGGCAGCAGAACCTGGCTGCCCAGGACGCTGCCCGAGGCCGAGGTGGCGTCGGCGGCGGCGGCGGCAGAGGTGGGAGAAGCGGCATCGTTGTAGAGACTGGTGGTGCGCCACCACGTAGAGACGGCAGGCTCGGCCTCCGTCTGCTGGGGACGCAGAGACTGAACAAAGTCGGCCACGATGGCACGCTGTGACGCCGTGAAGGTGCCGTACCAGATCAAGTGTACCTGCATTCGGGCGGCCGCTAAGACGGGGCCCTTGTGGTACTTGAGCACGGTCTGATCCTCCACCAGTTTTGCCTCCGTTTTCAGCACCAGTACGACCGCGGCTAGCACGACCAATGCCACACAGTAGCTGGAGCTCCCGTTGAAAGCCATCGCGAGAGGGAACTGAGGTAAAAACACAGGAGAAGGCACTGTGAGCGCACGACAATTGCGAGACGGAACCCAGGTAAAAACACAGGAGAAGAAAGCACTGTGAACTCACGACAAAAGCTGAACACAGTAGCGGAATGCGAAGCGGCGAATGAGATGAGAGAAAGACAAGAGCGAGTGAGAACTGTGCTGAAATGACTGGGCATGTGGCCTTTAAGTAGTGGCCACAACACTGAGGAGTTGTAGGAGCGAGCGTGAGTCCGTGAGAGAGAGAGAGCCAGGCACAGTGACAGAGACAGAGACAGAGAGACAGCGGTTGCTTCGTGGATGATGTTTGTAATTGTTGTAATCTATGACAGGGCAAGCCTGGCTGGCCGCCATTGGCAGGCCACTGCGTACGCCGTGGATGGGTGCGTGGCGGGTAATAAAATCAGAAATGAACGAAGAAACCGTTGACGTATGGAACGGGATCCGGATGCAGACCTTGAAACGGAGTAGTTTTATCGTAATAATTGCGGCCAGCTGGTGATGGAAAACCGCGCTCTCACGTTGCAGAAGGCGGGTCCGTTTGTCAGTGCGGGTGAGCTGTCGAGCAGTGCATGGACCAAGGTACGAGAGGGCGCGGCGCTCGAGAGCTGTGCCGGAATATTTGTGGCAGCGACGAAAATCCGACGCGGATTCCGAGTCACGGCGGTCAGGGGACCGTAAATTAGCCAGCGGTGGTGCATTGAACGCGACGGTAAAATTGGGCCATATTCCGTCACGTGATGCATGAGCTGGAACTGGCCCATCGGGGCTGTGCCCCCACGCAGTGGCCGAGGACCAGAGACCAGAGATTGTGTGTCGGGGAAGATTCGTTCAGCGTTCCTTTATATTCATGATTCATAGGATTCGGTAACCTCGGCCGGTAGGAATAGGAAGGGAAGGTGAGAAGCCACGTCGGATTGTGCGGTACGGAGATCCGTGGCGAGCAGCCAGCCTGTGCTGGGCTGGGAATGGGAGTGGTTGATGGACTGGCAGGTGGCACTCGTACCCAGGTGGCAGCTGCGTTATGGTTTCCAGTTGGCAAGTGAAAAGTCCAATGCTCCGCGTCTGCCTGTCTGTCTCGTGTAGCTTCTGCGAGGTTGCGTCGTTGCAAGCTGTCCTGTTCTATTATCACAAGTGTGGTATAGTTTTATTTTAAAAAGGCGACGGTCAAAGGAAAGGTTGTGGGCTGCTACTAGGGGAGCCAACGAGGGGATTAGTGGTTAGAGCTAAATGGTTTATAATACATTTATGTGTTGCAATTTGCAAGTCCATGTTCTGGATGTTTTTCGCAAAGACAAAATCATGGGCGGATAATAGCGTTGCATGTCAAAAACAGATTTCCATATCTCGGATTAGTTAGGCAATGGCCGGTTGTTGCTGTTTTGCGGTGTGGGCACGATGCATACATCGTGCTTTGGACTTAAATCTTATCTTACGTCTTACGGCAAAAGCATGGGGCCGTGGATTATGACGTGGGTAGAAGGTAACTCCACTAATCTACGATGACGTGGACCGTGGCTGCGTTCTACCGTGGAGTACAAAAATGGCAGCCCGTATAAGCCGTCTGCACCTTGCACCTTGTACGTACGTCACTTGGATCATGCCTTCTCTACTGTCAACCTTATTCTTAAAGTAAAACACCTTACTTTCTTCCTTCTCTTCGAACACAACACGTGATAAGTTACTTTCAAATAGGGGAAATTGTTGTCTGCCCATTTTTCATTGGCAGCCCGGTAAATATAATATGACATTCAAATTGAACCTTAATTTTATTTTTCATAGGAGCTATTTGATGAGGTGGTGAGTATTCCTTGCTTCTAACTATACGAATCACAAGTATGTAGTACAATGGGGTACGAATCACAAGTATGTAGTACAATGGGGTCGAATTCTAAAAGTAAAAGTAACCTAGATAATTAAGAGTGACATTGATCGTTGTTGGCTTCCCAATCATCACCTGTGCCACCTTAATTGGTATGGTTAACTATGATTAAGGCATAAAATATTTTCATTTTTATTATTTTTATTATTAAAATATTAAAATAATGAAGTAGTTGAAATATTAAAATATTAAACTAAATATAAACTTAGAGATAATCTAAGCTATCCCCTCAGTCGTAGGTTCATTATGGTTCTCTTTCTAGTGTAGTGCCCCCCACACACACTATGCGTGCGTAAACCAAGATGGCACTTTGGCTCTCTTATAGAATACATCATCTTATAAGATCATCAAAACATCTCTAGTAAATATGCTCTTTGACAACTAGGTAAGTCTTCACTTGATGATAAAATCATTGTATTTTTTATTTGTCCCACCTATGAGGAATCTTCTGAATCATCAAGTAGTTAATAACATCCATGAACCATGGGCATTCATGTCCTTTTCTTGAATTGAAAATGATCTTATAAATATGATCATCTGGAAAGTCATTGAGAGCACATCTTCTTCTTTATTGTCGATTTGTAATTGGGATAGATATTTAAAATCATATTTTTAGCTTCTTTGTAATTGATCATGTGGAGATCAAATTCTTGCAAAAGAAGTAAGCATTGAATGACCCAAGATTAACATCTACTTTATTCATGATGAACTTAATGACACTATGATCAGTGTGGATAAAGATTTTGTAATTAAGAACATAATGTTTGAACTTTTTTAGTGAAAAAACAATCTCTATCAACTCCTTTTCAGTGATTGTGTAATTTAATTAACATTCCATAATGCTTTAGCTAGCATAATAAATATAGCAAGGCCTCTTCTTTTGTTCAAATTAAATTAGGATAGCATCCAATACAAACACATAAACATTTATTATTATATGAAAGGGTCAATCTTGGTTAGGAATCTACACCATCAAAGTTTTACTTAGCCTTTCATTTAGATATTAGAAGACATTTTCACATTTTTTGATTCATAATAATGGAACATCTTTTTTGTCAACTTAAATAAAGGCCTCACTATTCTATAATCATCTCTAATAAATCTATAATAATAGCTAGTGTGGCTAATGAAAGGTTGCATCTCTTTGACCATCATGAAAATCTACATCTTGTCTTTTATGGTGTGGATCTTATTGGGATCTATCTTAATCCTTATGGCCAAGAACAATGCCCTCACTATTAACTAGTTTTTCTTCTAATTTGACTTTACTTTTAGCTAGCATTAATGGCATAGCACAACTTTGACCCAATCAAAGTCTTCCTAAAATATCTTGACATAGTTGGAAAAGTCATCCATGAAAACTTTAATACTCTTGCTAATGAAATCTTGAAACATAGACATCACTAGTGATTAGAATATGGTTGGTGTATTGTATAATTCAAAGGACATATGCTTGAAGATAAAGATTATCCATAGCTAGATAAAGGTAGTTATTGCTTGATCCTCCAGTACAATGTTGATTTGATTATAACTAGAATACCAATCAAGGAAGTTGTAGTACTCCTAGCCAAAGATATTATCCAATACCTTGTCCACAAAAGGTAATGAAAAATGATCCTTAAAGATGAAAACATTTAGCAACCTATCATTAACACAAACTCTCCATTCATTCCATTTGTTTAATGCAACTATAGCTGGACTAACTCACTTACTATCAAAACTATATGTGATGAAACTAGCCTATAGGAGATAGATGATTTTGTTTTTCATCATGACTCACATATTTGGATCAAGTATTTATTGAAATATCCATCAAGTACTAACACCCAAATGCATATATATGTGGTGTTAACAAAGAGAGGAATTGATTCCCAAGAGCTCATAATAGGACTAGGCAAAGGCTTTTTCCACTTTACGACTATATTTTTTAGCTCAATTTTTTGGATGGTCATTAGAGTAGAATTTATTTTAAGATAATGAACATTAGTAAGAAATACGTACTTCAAGCCTTTTAAAAGTTTCTAGAGTTTCTGTAATGTTGTTAGAATATTCTAGGATAAATCAAGAGTGTTCCAAAATTGAAGATTATACTACACCATTACAATAGCCTTCATTGTATTCTCTACTTTTAAATTAAATGATTGGACATTAGATGAGGCAAGAAAACCAATTGATCTTTCAAAGAACTAATTTTTTGCTTCGTGGACCATATGTTATCTAAGGAAATTAACATCCTGAATAACACAAAGATGTTCTATGATGAAATAGTAGCAACCATACTTGCCACATGACTAGGACAGATTGCATGAGATCTACTTGTAGTGTGTCTTCTGAGTGGCATCTTTTCTACCAATTTCAAGATGGAGAACATGAAAGACTAATCTATCATCAATGATGCTAAAAAAAATCTTCTCATGATTATAGTAAAATTGTCTACCATATTTTCTTTTCAATTTAATCACCAAGAAGTTTGCAAGGTATGATGATTCTACTAATATTATCATTACTTTATTTACCTATCTTAAAAGCTATGTATAGGATTGATCTATTAGCTTCAACATGATCTTAGTACTTTTGAGAGAAGGGAGCCCCAAATCAAGATACTACTATAATGAAATAATGTTGATTCATAAACTAATGTCACATAAAGCTAGGTGATCATTTTCACCAATCTAAATCTCCACCATGGGACTATTAGGATCTAATTTATTTTTAGGAAAATGACCTTCCTTTACCACCCACTTGGTTGCCTTGGACATGGTAATGGTCATGACACTGCAACCATCAAGTATTATCATGTTTGACTTACTAGATGCTATTGAGGAACTTCTCCCTAAAGTGGATGTTTCATTTTGACAAAGTTTAGGGAATGTTATTAGAATCTTCTTAATATGAACTCCTATCATACTTGTATCATTATCCTTTCCATAGGAAAAAGAGGATGGAGTGAACCCAGTTTCATAATGCTCATGTTTACATTTATAGTAAAATTGCCTACCATGGAATCATAAATTTATTACTATAACCAAATCAATAGAAGATTAGTAATATTGCCTCCTTGTGTACATAGAAGCAAGATGAGTACCATAGGCCATATCATAAAATTTAATTTTCCTTGATTGTAGTTGAGTGGGAATTCTACCCTACATGGGGCTAATAAGCAAACACTAGTGATGATATTATTAGGAAGCTTGCAAAGAAAGATTTCTTGATGTAATTTTGTAGTAATGAGGTGTCATTTATGTAAGTGAATAAGTACCTACCTAGGCAAGTTGAGAGTAGAGATTATAAGGAAAAACCATCTATTACTACATTAGAGTTGGAGAATTTCATGGAGTAGCACCCCAAAGATTTGCAGTTTATCACTTTTGGTAGTACTGCATGGTTTGGGTACATTACTCCAAGATAGTATAATTGGAAAAACTATGAAGTTAACCTTGTTTAAATCTTCATAAACTTGGTATTTAAGGGCATTCCAACTCATTCCATTTCATCAATCATGTGAGCCATGACTATGAAGCACTAAGAGTAATGAGAGTCCACGTGATACTCATAGGAACCCTCATCACTAGAGGATGAACAAGCCTCATTTGAATATTTCCTTATGCTCTTGGAATAAGAGATCTTTCTTGTGCCATTTTCATTATACTTCTTTCTATATCCAAATGGTACAATTGGTTTGTGTGTAGCTTCAACCATCCTACCCTCAACATGCTTAAGAATAGCTATCATCTTCTCATCCAACACACCCTAATCTTGGTCTACCTAGTTGGATAAGTCTATCAAGTTCTTGTTGATTTTGACTTGATCTTGCACTAATACCTCAATAGTAGTCAATAGTTCAATTGTATATTTGATGATTTTAACCTTATTTTTACATGTTGGATTGCACTCCTTGGATGACTATCATTTGTGTCATTCATCTTCTATGCTAGTCATGGTGTCCAAGAGTGCTTTGACTTGAGCCATATACTTTTTGTGTACTTAGCCCATTGTGTACTAATCCACTTACTTTCTTATTTTTTATCTCAAGCCTTTTACAATATGTATCAACTATTTTTATTGGTTAAAATCATAGTTTATAAAATGATGATCTAATTTTAGGTACCTCTTCATGTTTATGTCCAATGATTCATGGGCTCCTTGCCTTCATCTAACTATCTCATTCTAGATGTTAGAAATGCAATTATATATTTGGAATTTGTTGTAGAAAATTTTAACCATATATACCCATCTTTAAATTGATATAGGTGATAAGGATTTGTACTAGGCTTCTACTTGCTTAATGAAGATGCCAGAAAATAAATGCAACTTGTGTTAATTGCTAATGATCCCTTGTAGGTAGCAAGAATTATCAAATACTTAAATGTAGAGTTGAGGATCATCATTGGTATACCCTTTGTATGTTGGGATATTAGCAATGTTTATTCATTTAATCCTTATACCATGAACATGCTTCCGTGAAATATAGATAGCTTCATTAATCTCATTATATTCACCCTATTCGAGAAAGGGAACATCATCATCACTAGATGGTCATAACAAGTGAAGACATTGAAACCTAGGGAGGAGTTCATTCTTATGAATTTTAGCTACAATTAGATTAATGGTTCCTGATCATGAGCCTTTATGGTGAATTGGCCCTTTGTCATTGATATCTACATTCTCATCTTGAGTCTCAGCTAAGTGGTCAAATAAAATGCTATGATGGACATCCTCTTCTACCATTTGTTATTCAATCTTTAATTTCTATTAGGGTTCATAGTCACTGCACACTAGCTTCAAAGCCACATAGAATGTATGAAAATTTTGCAACGGAAGATTGATTAGAACCTCTTTAAGATTTCTTGTCTTGATGATAGGTCGAGATAACCGATGACAAGATTAGATGATTAGAATATTCGAAAGTAACAAAAGCCCTCTCCTATTTTGGTATATTTCTTGAGGTCTTTAGTAAACTTTAAGAATTGTTTGACATCTCATTCATGTTCATAACCTACACACAATAATAAAGAAATACATTTAATTTGAACAAAAGTTAAGATAAAAAATATACAAGTTAAAATTGTTCCATAAAAATTACAAAACATAAATGATAAATATACAACATTCGAACCAAGATAAAATTATTCTAAGGATCTTGGAGTCATGGACATAATCTTAAAGTATGACACAAGAGACAAGGATACATTTGAAGGGACCAAGAACCTCAACCCAATACACTAGACTACAAACATAGGGTACATGAAACACTTCCCAAATCTAGGACTTACAATTGATATACAAGTTGTCACAGGATGCTTTATCAGAATTGCACATAAAAAAGATTGTTACTAGAAGATTAGTGTACAAGTTTTGAATATATTTATCTACGATAGGAATATATTAATATCTAAAGAATAAAAGACAAAGAAGTTTGAAATAAGGATTTTTCTATCTACACTTTGGTAACTAGTAATATGAGTTGCACTTAGTTCAGGACTTTTGATTGGTGGTTCTTAGACTTTTAATTGACCTCTTATCTTTGCCTAGAATAGATTGAGGTAGGTTATTGATAGTATAATATTTATTTATTTTTAGATATTTTTTACACTTATACTTCATTTGCAAAATAAGTGAAAGAACTTTAAATATTTAACCTCACTCAAAAGTAGAAATCAAATCATTGGAGCATTAAGCATGAAGCATAGAGAAAAATTCTTATTTAAAACTCGTTTGAGGATGAACAAAAATTAAGGGGGATATTTTGTAATGTCTTGATTCCCAAATAGTAATAATCATTATTATAAAATGTAATGTAATTATTATAATAAGATCATCATTGAAAGAACACATTATAATAATAGACATGTCTCTTATGATGAGCTTTCAAAGTTTAACTTGATATACTTATACTTGTAATTAGAGGTTGAATTAATAAGGATTTTTAATGTTTATAAGATCAAGTAATATGTGTTGGGTAAATCAAGATAGAAAGAGTATTGATAATTCCTTTTAGGGCTAGGTCTAGGCCTAACCATGTTATAGTATTGAATTACTTCTAAGGAATAGGTGTTAAGGAAAGATAACCCTAGGAAACCATCAAAGCATGATTTAAATATAATCATTATTTTATATTTTATCATTAATGTTTTATTTTCATTTTCTTCTACATTTTTACTATTGTACTTTCTATACATAATGTCAAATGTTTCATTTATTTGATGATTTCCATGACATCTAGTAACAATATGTTAAAATTATCCATCGTAATTAAACTTGTATCTTAGGGCTTGTAAATGGCAAGTAGTACCCTAGGAAAATACCTATATATGATTGATAAATATCTAGCTAGTATTAATTGATTTATAAGGAAGAGAATAGTAATGGAATGTGTAGTTGGAATGTAAAAATAATTTTTGATCATAGGGTATAGCCTAATACATAGATTAAAATTAGAACTTTGCAACACTCCATTGTCAACCAAAATCAAACTAATGAGTGATGCGTACCCCCTATGCCCAACCATATGATTCACAAGTAACACACACAATCTAGTCAAATTCCATGGATGGAACTAGTTGTGCATCTAAAACATTAAGCATTGATCATAGTTCACTGTCTTCCCACTTGGACTAGTGGTAGCTTTCTCACATATGGTTTAGTCCAAGGTGAGGCATATGATGGTTAATGTTATTCTAGCCTTATGCTACTCCTAACAATACTAGAGGAATTAATTATTTAAACTAGTTAATAATGGAAAGTAATGTCTAAACTAGCCTATGGGTGATGAGTGTCTGTTCCTAGCTTGTCATACACATCTTGAACCCATGTATCCAATATTGGGATTATCAAGTGCTACTCTACTAGATGAACCAAGTAATAACATTGCTAGGATTAGCAACTGAATATGCATTTACACTCAAAATTGGTCATGCTCATTTTGCCAATTGATTAACTTGCATGAAATGTAGATATTAACTAGTTACATGAAAAGTAAATTGCATGGAAAGTAAATCTAATCTAAGTCAAAGTGCTACAATGAATAAGAATCAATTTCGATCTTATTATCATTCATGGAATGTCTCTAGGTACATTGCCACTCAAATAAGATGTTGTACAACTAACTCAGATCCACACTATGAGCACTCACTAACTATTCTCCAAGACTACAGAATAAAACTACAAGAGTTCGACTACTCTATTGATAAAAGAATGGCAATACACAATAAGAACATGCATATTTATAGGCAAAAACAGATACTACATTGATGTGTATGCGTCACATCATTGAATGCATTGATGGGATCATGTCAATAGGTATGCGTCAACATGATTGCATCGAGGTGACTGCATTGACACAACTACGTCAAAGTAGCTACGTCAAGGTAGCTACATCAAAGTGGCTACATCGAATTGATTACATCAAGGTAGTTGCATTGATGGGATCATGTCAATAGGTATGCGTCAACATGATTGCATCGAGGTGACTGCATCGACACAACTACGTCAAAGTAGCTACGTCAAGGTAGCTACATCAAAGTGGCTACATCGAATTGATTACATCAAGGCAGTTGCATTGATGGAATCCCATCAATGTAGCCAATTTATGTTTCATCATACCCCCATGACTGAGTAAAAACTCATCCTCGAGTTACCTTTATAAAAAAATTGGGAAAGTATGGAATTGTTGAGTGATGCTAACTATTGAATAACTTTGAGTGTTGTATTATAAAATTTTATTCGAGTGGATGCATTACAAAATGACAAAAAGACTAGATAGACATTAAAGATTGAAAAATTTGAAGAGTTATTTAAACATCTACTAAAGATGATTCTTCTTATTGTCGTTAGCAATGGAAGACTTCCAACCTTGATTATTATGTCAATGTAACATGTGATGTTTGAGTTGCTATCTTATATGTGCTACAATTTTTGCATGGGCATATCCTCCATTATCCCTCTCTTGGATTCATTTTCGTGCTTGGAAAAAGATTTGCTTCCTTAGACATTTCTTTTAGCATCACCTATAGTCACCAAAGGATTAACATTAGTTTTGGTAAATTTTCCTTAATAATTAACCCTTTTTAGATCCTATAGTTTGTGTTTAAGCACAAGGTGATGATAGTGTACTATGCCTAAGACTATGAGGTAACTAAAATCATTAAGTTAGTCAACTTATTTTGGTCAATTACAATTAGTTACCACAATGTTCAAAAATAAGATGTTAGAAAAAATTTCAAAAATTTCAAAAAAGTTCAAAGTAGACATCCCTAGCCCCCATGACTAATGAGCATAACTCTAGAAGTGCATAAATTTTTAAATAATTGAAACTAAAGGTTTGATTCAAAAGATTGCCAAGAAATATTAATGGATATGGAAATAGAAAAGTGGGAAATATTAATAAAACAGATGAGAAGTAGTCCCAAAATCATGCATAAATTTAGAGAAACCATCACTGACATTCTAGAAGATGTGAAGGTTAGTTTAAAGCCATGATCAATAAATGTTATGCAAGTGGGTCCTGCCCAAAGCAGGCTCTTATCATAATGCCCTTGCATAACCACTTCTATAGATGTCCATGGGCACCCTAGATGTTAAATGTAGATCATGTATTGGTTTTAAGCAACACACAATTACTGTGGTTGGGATGTTGCCCTATACTAAAAAAAACCAAAAAGCTCATAATCGCATGCAGTAGTGAGGTAAATAATGGAATGAGGAGGGATTGTAGAGATCAAGATGTAAGGTACTTGACCATGTTCATAATAGGTTCTTGTAAAAAATGTGATTAAAATGATTAGCATACTTATCTGTCCAAGTTCAGGACAAGTCCATATCATTAATAATAACCTCGCATTGATGTGTTTCCTCTTGCCTACCACCATGAGTGCACAACCACCTCAAAGAACAATCATCACTCCAAAAAGAGAAGAAAAGAGAAGAAGGATGAAAGGGCCTTAGTTAGAGAGGCACCTTCAGGCATGGGTAACATGTCTTTCTAGCCCCATAACTTGTGCTTGTAGCTCATTATTGTGTCTAAGGGATGTGCTTTGAATTTCCATTATTATTATTATTTTATTTTTTCTTTCTCCTTTTTGATTTTTTTTTATTTTTTTGAATTTTAAAGATTTTTTGAAATGGGAACTACACCATGCAAAGACATAGCTTCCTTTTTATTGGTTGATGGAAGAATGATGATATGTTCTAAGAGGAGTCATAAACCATACAAAGGAAGTTAAGAAGGGAACCCAACAAGTTCCCTTGAGATCACACCCTTTGCCATTGCCACTTGGTTGTTTTCTTTTTCTTCAAGGTACAATGATCATTGATGAATTTTAGTTTTATGCAAGAAGAACCAAATTTCCTTCATGATAAAGACCTTTTATTTAAAGAACTAGAGGGATGGATGAGGTGGTCTCACTACTTTACACAATTACTTACCCAATCATCTTGATAGTATAGCACAAAAACCCAACACATAGCGTTGACTTTTGCATCATGACTTGGCATTATTATTAACAAAAACATAAAATACATTCATAAACCATAAATGAAATGACTTAAGAAAAGAGAAAAATATAAAGAAAAGAAAAATATTAAGAAATGGAAAACATATTAAGAATTAGAAAATTTTGGAAGAAATAGGGAAATGATAAAAAATTGTAAAACAAAAAAGTGAAAAACACTTATTAGTTCTTGAACCAAGATGGAGCATCTCCTCCATGACTAATCTAAAATTTAGGAGATGGACTGCACAATTACTTAGTTATACACCACTAGTTTCCCATCTATCATCGTTACTAATTTAATTATTCATGTGGTAGCATATCTAACATTAGTATTGTTTGGACCATTTGGAGATGTATCTTCATCTGGACTTGAAGGTATTTTCATTTTGGGGGGTCCAGATGTGTTTGCTTGTTCTTCTTGATTTTTATTTTAATTCTTGGGTCTTCATGTTTAATATCCTTTTCTAGTGTATAATCAAAGTGTAAGATATATGTTTCTAGTTTCTTTGTTTGGTTTGTTTTCTTAAGTCTATAACTAATAATTGGATTGGTTGTTTCCATGTATCTTTGAAGTAGTTTTATATTCTCATTTTCAAGCCATTGGACATCTTCTAGATTAGTGTCTACTATGTAGACTAGTTTTTGCTCATGCGCTTGTTTTTGAACTTTATGGTGGGTCGATATAGGGGTTATGTTAATATTTCAAACTTCAGGCCCACAATTGCACCTTTTATTATTAGTATTGATGCATGGAGATTTCTGTCTCTCTATAGGGATACATTTATCTTTTATGTTGGAGTAGTGATTATTATTGGCTTTTGCATATGATTAGGAGACATTTTTTAGGGGAGGAAGCATGTTGCACCGGATTGGCCTTCTATGGGTTTCAATGTGCTAGTAGGCCTATGAGTTTTGCACTCACGTGTAGGAACCATCCTAAAGAAAGGACTTTTCCAAGGTTGTGGTGGAGATCTACTAGCCTTATCATTTTCGTATATGTTCACAACACAAGTAGCATTTTTACATTGATGTTATGGTGTCAAACCTTCATGTGTTGTTAGTGGTGACATCTAGTGGAGGGAAGTAGGATAATACTGAGGATATGATGGAGGATGAGAGGCATGAGGTGGTGATCCTTCAAAAGATGTTGCAGGTTGATGATATTTAGGAGAGTGGTAGTAGTGATTTGAGGTAGAGTAAGTAGAACTAGTCAGGGAAATAGGTTGTTGAACATAATATTCGTATGGGTCTAGCTGGTTGTAAGGGTAGTGTTGGTCTGATGATGGCCTCCCCCATGACTATGGGTTTTGCCACTATAGTTGATGATAGTGTTGAGTTTGGTAAGAAGTTCCACTAGGATAGTATGATTGGTTGTAGGATTGTCTATAATTGCATTGTGAGAAAGGTAATTTCCTAGGCATTTGCTTTTGTATGATTGTGGGTTTTGCCACTCTAGTACATGACTAGGCAATAGCCCTTTGGATGGTCATATAGGTAGATGTCACATCCATCATCTTATTTTGTGGTTGAGTCTATAACTTCTTCTTCCACAGCCATTTTCCCTTTTTTCCAATAAGTGTTCCTACCTATTTCTTGATTCTTTTTCCTCCTTTTATTTCTATCACTTGATTTGTTTTGTGTTACTTTCTCCTCTACAGTTTTCATGTAACTTACAACTTTGTCATTCATGAACTCCCACATATTATCTAGCCTTGCTTGAAGCTCATTGATAAACTTTTGTATTGGCAATATTTGTTGTGAAATCATCTCATCAAGAGCCACCTCTTTTTCCTCATCATAGATATGGATACTTTTCTTTTAAAGAGTTGGATCCCAATTATTTCCCTCTACATTCTCTCGTTTACATAACTCTCCTTCTTCTTTTGCCACTAACTTGATTAGCCTTTGTATCTAATGGACTTTCAAGTCATATAACTGACCTTGGGCATAAATCCCAAGGGGTCTACCTCATTTGATTACAAAGATGATTTATGATGTGGAAAAGTTTCTCTTTTTGAGAAAAATCATGGTTGGGACATTTATGTTGTAGTGAATAGTATCTATCCAAGGTTACATCCAAGGGTTCATTATTTTCTTGCTTCCATCCTTGGATTTGATTTCTCAGGTTGGACACTCTCACATAGGTTTGGTATTTTTCACTAAAGAGCTCCAACGTTGTGGACCACCGATGGATGAAATTTGGTTTCAATGATCTATACTAAGTTATAGCTTCATCTATTAGTGTCCTAGAAAAGAGCTCAAGCTTTTGCCACTTGTGTTCAATGTTTTGCAAGGTGTAGGTATCATGGAAGGCTTGTAAATGATATTGTGGATTAGAATTACAGCCTCCCCTAAATTTAGAAATGTTATTCATATCAAGCCATTTGAT
Organism: Gnetum montanum; assembly: GCA_015680685.1. NCBI lineage: Eukaryota > Viridiplantae > Streptophyta > Gnetopsida > Gnetales > Gnetaceae > Gnetum > Gnetum montanum. The sequence continues at coordinate 1,304,722 of MNCI01024428.1, read as the reverse complement.
GTAGTTGTTTCTTTGATGCCTTTGAGATATTTGAATTGCCTCCCTAATCTATGTTAGGTTCCCAGTGGCTAACATGGATTCATTTATACTAGACATGTCATGGTGATCATCTATATTTCTATTTCTCTGATTGCAATGATCTTGTCTATGCTTATTTTGATGTCTTTGGTTTTTCCCTTAGGTTTGATTTCTATCTTTATCTTGATTCCATAGTAGAGCTCTATCTCTATACCTACATTCATCTTTTTTAGAACTAGATGTTGAAGAGGAAGAGGAAGATGAGGAATTGGGAGAATCACCGTGGCTTCTATATCTCCCTCCATGGCCCCTTGATTTATCTTTTCTAGATTTAGAGAAGGTCCCAGGCCTTGAGGCCCTCCTTGTTTTATGACTTTCTCCATCTTCTCTAGGATTTTTTGTACTAGTTGAATGTAGTTCTTGCATGTACTAAGGATGAGAATGAGCATATGAAACCCTTGCTTGAGGTTGTTCACTACAATTCTCTTCAGTATATAACCTACCATTTTTCCTATGAGTGTTTTCATCATATGATGCATTATTGGTCCTATGTAAAGAAGACAATTTTTTTAATGTGTGTGATTTAAAATAAATTATTAATATTTTCTAAAAGATAAATCATTAATACTTTTATAGTGATCATTTATAATATAACTAATCTAGATAACTAACACTAATGAACTGCGATATCGCGTACGCGATATCACATCCACCAAGCAGTATCGCATATGCGATATCACGTTTTGCCTCATCTTCTGTAAATAAGAGGCGGTGCCCTTGGTTCCAAAATAATTAGATTTAGACCCTTAGAAAGACTCTTGCAGTTTTGTCATTCCAGAGTTAGAATTATTCCTGTGTGCCTGCAGTAGGAGTCATAGAGTGAATGGATCTTTATTCGAGCAATTTGTACCTGAGCACAATTTTCTATACGGTAATAAAGACAAACTTTATGATAAACCTTGTAGCATACAGATTAAGATAATTAGTAATTAATTATTTTTTAATGCTTTCCTAGTTAATTAATATCTCTTGCAACCTTCAACCCCCTTAGTTAAATACACTCAGTACGACTGCTTCAAGCATGCGTGTAGCGCTTCGTAACCTAGTAACGATTAGCGTTTGGTAATCCCAGCAGCGTTGCACTGGTTCAGGATGTGTATGGCAACTGGGAAAAATATTGGTGTTAGGAACATTTAGAACTTAGTTAATGAATAGTTAATGTAAGTTAGCCACTTAGTTCTCTCTCCCTCTCTTTTATTAGCATAAGACATAAAAAATACAAAAGCTATAAAAATCATATACCTCAAGCTTAGTTAACCATACAACTGTGAAAATACAAGCAAGTTTGGGAAGACAACGATTGATTAACCCTGAGTGTTTCATTAAGGTGCATAAGCACTTGGTCCTTGGAGTTTGACCAGATCGTGTGTGAAATTCTCATATTTGTATGGTTGAGTGTAGGGGTATCTCGCCACTCATCATTGGCGCCATCGCCAGGGACTTAGTTGTTTGTGCACTGCGTAGAACATAGAAAATCATTCATATCATTGGAACATTAGAATGAACCCTTAGGGTTAATGAAAGAAAGATGAGACAACAGCACATTGCACACCGAACAAGAAAAGATGTCTTCTTCTTTGCATAAGAGCACTTCACCGCTTAGGACTAATGCAAGAGGCAGTTGGCAGCATAATACACATAACTAGGATCCACCAGTTCCTCAACAGTTTTGTGTGGTATATACTCATCTCAATGAGTATGTACCCAATTTCACCTTTATTCTCCACTAAGATGAAGAACTGCATTGGAGAGACTTGGAGAGTAACATAGTGTTGCCTCTAGATCGATCAGTTCCCAACATGCTCCTTTGTGCTCTCACACGAATAGGCATGCCATTTTTATATGCAGAATATGTTGCATGTGATCATGACTCAAGATACTATGATCCCACATAAGTGCAATGTCAAAGGGACTTGCGACAGAAGAGATACCATACATCTTTGAAGGGTAAATGGCCCCATGATGCTTTGCATGTTTTGAGCGAAATTGAGGATGGTGAACCTACCTCAACAGGTTCCCCATGAAACAATGTTCCTCCTCCTAACATTGGTTAGGAGGTAGTGTATCAGAACCTCCACTCCACTATTCACAACCCTGGTTCTGATACCCACGAATATGAAGTGTTCAATGAGGAAACACGAACACATGATAAGGATGGACGTTCTAATTGTGATCATGATCGAGGCCGAGACCACTGAAGAGAAGGTAGAAAACACCATCATGGTGATGGTTCTCCTTCTTCTTCACCTTCATCATCATCTTCACCCTCTCCTTCAGTGTTTCGATGCAGTCATAGGGAAACCAATCGTGAGGATAAGGGAAAACGAAGTGAAAGTCATTGATGAGACAGTTGAGAACGAGGACAAGGGCACTCTAAAGAATCAAGGCATAGAAGAAGGGAGAGTAGGGAACCACGTAGACATCATAGACACTATGAACGAGACAATCATGAAGAACCACTACTCACAACTAGAAGCATGCTAGATATAATGGAGGCTGTAAGAGTTGCAACAAGGCACCAAAAGGATAGTAGGATCAAGAGGTTAGACATGAACAACATTCCACGATTTGAAGGGGGATACAACGCTAATCCTCAAAATCATTTACAGGCATTCCACGATGCATGTGCCTTGCAAAATATAGAAAATGAATGGAAAAAATTGAAGTTGTTCCCAAGAACACTAGTTGATGAGTGGCGAGGTACCCCTACACTCAACCATACGAAATGAGCGTAGCATGCGCGATCCGGTTGAACTCCGCAGACTAAATGCCTAAACGTCGCAAGGAACACTTGGGGTTAATTAGTCGCTGTCTTCCCAGACTTACTTGTTGTTGTCACGGTGTATGGTTAAGTAAGTATGAGGTATATGATTTTTTTGGTCTTTTACAGTTTATCTCCTATGCTAAACGGTGAAGGGTTGAGAAACTAAAACTAACTCTAACTACAGCACTAAGTCCTAGCGTCAGCATCCGTTCCCATTTGCCGTACACACCCTGAACTGTGCAACTGTGGCTACCAAACGCTAATCGTTACTGGGATTACCACATGTAACGCACGTGCTCGAAGTGATCGTACTGAGGCACCTAGTTAGCCTAAGTGTGATAAGCAGCAGATTCCTTGGCTAGCTGTACACACCCGTGGGTGCTCGTAGCCAAGTTGTACTTATCCCACGTTCTAGCCTAATGCGATGAGTAGCCGATTCCTTGACTAGCCGTACACATTGGACTACCACTAGGATTACCAAGTGCAGATCCTAGAATACACTACTGGGTTACCAAGCAGTCACAATGCTCGTAATCAAGTCGTACTCCCGCGTTGCGACGAGCAGCCGATTCCTTGACTAGCCGTACACATCCATAGATGCTCGTAATCAAGTCATACTTGTGCGTACTAACAACAAGTAATAGATAACAATAAATAAAACCATGTACTGCAAGGTTTATCCAATCAAGTTCGTCTTTATTACCATACACAACTTGTGTTCAGGTTACAAAGTTGCTCGAATAAAGAGCCGTTCACTCTAGGACTCCTACTGCGGGCACATGGGAAATTAATCTAACTCTGGAGTGTTCAAATTGCTAGAGCTTCGCTACTTCTAGCTAGGATTGGGAAATGAAGGGAGTGCCGCCTCTTATTTATAGATTTGGCAGCTGACCGCGATATCACATACACGATATCGCGTATGCGATATCGTAGGGGATGCGATATCGTGTCGACCACGATATCGTGTACGCGATATTGCGGCTTGTGCAATCCATGTCTCATCATACCCCCATGACTGAATGAAAACTCGTCCTCGAGTTCCTTACAATAATATCAGGTAGGTATGGGATTATTGAGGGGAATGGAACTAATGGAATGACATGTGAACGGTTCAGTATTACAAGACTTGACAAGACTGGTGTTCATGAAAACAAGGGTGAACACCTTATTTAAATGACATCAGGCCACAATTGGTAGCTGAGAGAAAAGAGGAGAGAGAATAGAAGAGAAGAAGAGGGAAGAGTCTTGCTGCTGCCAACACTGAGATTGCGCCTTCCATTGTCTGTCCGTAAGCGCGTCATCAATCTTGCTCCTTGCATAGCTGGTTCAACGTTGCTCCATTCCAAGTGTTTGCTCCAAATCCATTTCATTGTTGAATGATTGTCATCTGCACACACAACACAATCATATATTAGCAAGGGTAATTAAATCATCATGTAATTGATACCTTGCTTCGGTGTAAACTCATTGGCTAAGTTGTGGTATGGCTGATATGGATCTGGGAAGATGTAAATGATGACTACTGAAGGTGTAGGGGTTAGGAAGAGAAATGGAAAAATTCGGGGCTTAGGAGAAAAATCGAAAAATCAGGCCCCATACCCTCATGACTAATCGCGAACCTCCAGGAGCGTTAGAATGGAGAAAGAAAAGGAGTAAGAAAGATAGGTAAAAAGGAACAACTATGGCACCAGTGAAGTCGATGTTAAGATGGAAATGAACAAAAAATAAAATTAATTGCAAAATGTTAAGGAAAAGAAGTTAACTAATGTTCCAAATAGGTATGTCAGTGGGTCCTCCCCAAAGCAGGCTTATGCCCTTAATGCCCTGACAATCCCACATTCAAAGAGTCCGTAGGCTTTGGGAATGTCCTTTGGAACAAGAGTTAAAGTCTTAACCGCAAGAATTTACCAAAAAGAAAACAATGCATCAACCAAAATATATACACTAATGATACACTCGGCAATGAGGTGAATAATGGAGAGAATGATGGAAAGAAGAAGATGGAATGGGATCCCAAGAAGAAGGTGGTGTATAGCTCCTTGTGTGTTTTATGGTTATGTGACTTAGCAAGTCTCATTCCAACTCAGGCCTCAAACCAACCACTTCTAGTGACTTCGCATCAATGCATTCGGTTAAACCATCCACTTGGATAACGAGGATGCATCTTCAAAGAGCCATTACCATTCCAACGAAACAAAGGAGGCAATGGGAAGCGAGAAGGGCCTTAGTTAGAGGGAACACTTTGGTTAAATAACCAGTGC
>MNCI01024428.1:1281321-1296162 GCA_015680685.1 Gnetum montanum | reverse complement strand
TCTGGTTGCGAGTAGGGGTTCATCATGATCATCCCTGTCATGACATCTGTGATGTCTTCGTGGTGGTTCCCTACTTTCCCTACGTCCTTGCCCTTGTCCTAACTCCTCTCGACCTTCCTGTCGAGGTCTTTCATCTTCCTTTTTACTTTTACCCTCTCCGTTATGCTCACGATGGTTGCGCCCAGATGTAGAAGGAGAGTGTGAATGATGAGATGAAGGAGAAGAGGAAGGGGATCCATCACCATGGTGATGTTTCTTACCTTCTCTTCGGCTGCTTCAGCCCTGATTGTTGTGACGATCTAAGTGTCCGTCCTTAGTGTGAGTGGTTGTTCCTACCGTGAACAGTTGGTGCTCATGGGGATCAGAGCCTGTAGCATGTACAGTTGATCGAAGGCCTTGATGCCTAACCTCTTCACCATTGTGAGGAGGAGAAACATCATTTTCTAAGAAACCCGTTATGAGGGGTTCCTCGTCTCCTATTTCACTAAGGACATGGGGGACCTTGCCCTTCAACAATGAATGTTGGCTCTCCTGCCTTTCACCTCGAATACGTTGGGCATTTGTGGGATGATAATCCCTTATGTCAAAGTTATTCAGAACGTATTTCGCAAATAGTTCTTGCATGTTAATCTGTGCTAAGGCACGGAAAAGCATGTTAGGGACTGATCAATCTAGGGGTAACATGATGTTACCTTGCAAATCTCTCCATCGCAGTTGTTCGTCTTGGTGGAGAATAAAAGTAAAGTCAGGCACATACTCATCGGGATGAGTATATGTCACCTTAGATTGTTTAGGACATGGCTGGTCTAGGTTATGTGTGTGATGCTGACTGTCTTCTATGTTATCCTTAGGGGAGTTAATTTTATGAGAAGAAGCCATTTTAATGGTGTGCTATTCACTCTTATTTATGTTCTTATTTAACTAATTAACCTGAAGGTTCATTAAAGCTCACAACGATGTGAAAAATTTCCTAATGTTCTAATTGGCGTAAAAACACTTAGTGCCCGGCAACAGCGCCAATGATGAGTGGCAAGGTACCCCTACACTCAACCATACAAAACGAGCGTAGCACGCGCGATCCGGTCGAACTTCGTAGACTAAATGCCTAAACGCTGCAAGGAACACTTGGGGTTAATTAGTCGTTGTCTTCCCAGACTTACTTGTTGTTGTCACGGTGTATGGTTAAGTAAGTCTGAGGTATATGATTTTTTTGATCTTTTACAGTTTATCTCCTATGATAAACGGTGAAGGGTTGAGAAACTAAAACTAACTCTAACTATAGCACTAAGTCCTAGCGTCAGCATCTGTTCCCACTTGCCGTACACACCCTGAGCTGTGCAACTGTGGCTACCAAACGCTAATCGTTACTGGGATTACCACTCGTAACACACGTGCTTGAAGTGGTCGTACTGAGGCACCTAGTTATCCCACGTTCTAGCCTAATGCGATGAACAGCCGATTCCTTGACTAGCCGTACACATCCGTAGATGCTCGTAATCAAGTCGTACTCATGCGCACTAACAATAAGTAATAAATAACAATAAATGAAACCATGTACTGCAAGGTTTATCCAATCAAGTTCATCTTTATTGCGTACACAACTTGTATTCAGGTTAAAAAGTTGCTCGAATAAAGAGCCGTTCACTCTAGGACTCCTACTGCGGGCACATGGGAAATTAATCTAACTCTGGAGTGTTCAAACTGCTAGAGCTTTGCTACTTCTAGCTAGGATTGGGAAATGAAGTGAGTGCTACCTCTTATTTATAGATTTGGCGGTAGACTGCGATATCGCAGGGAACGACGCGATATCGCGTATGCGATATCACGTACGCGATATCGCGGCTTGTGCAATCCGCGTCTCATCACTAGTGAAAGAAGTTGAAGGCTAGTATCGGTTCTTAGAACCAGAATCCATTCAGAGGTGGAGTACAATGTTAGAACTGTTCAATGATAAGTACCAAACGTACTCCCGAGTGTCTAACCTGTGAAAGCAAATCCAAGGATGGAAGCAAGGAAATCATGAACCCTTGGATGCTACCATGGGCTGCTATTACACATTGTTACATCATTGCCCTGGCCATGGTTATTCGTAGTAGGATTAACTATGCCATCTCGTGGATGGACGTAAGCATGAAACAAGAAGAACCCTTGGGATGTATGCTCAAGGAAGGTTATCGGAGCTTAGGTCTCATCAAATTCATAGACTGCTAGAGCAAGTTGTCAAAGAAGAAGGGGAGCTACAAAAGAGAGAAAGTGTAGAAGAATACAGCCAAGATCCTTCCCTCCAAAAAAGCAGAGTGAGATTTTGTGAGGAGGAAGAGGAGTCACCACTCAAAGAGATGGTGAATAGGAAAAATTTACCTCTCCAAAAGATAACATCAGAAGTATCAGCAAAGGTAGACCAAATGTGGGACTCCCTAGATGGTAGGTTTGAAACTATTTTTAAAATTGTTGAGGAGTCTAGGGAGCGAGGTAGTGACCATGACAAAAAGAAAAAGAGAGAAGTGGAAAATGCACGTAACAAGGGTAAGGGCAAAATGGCCATCACAAAAGAGGTTGTAGATTCAGACACGGACAATGATAGTGGATGCAAGATATTCCAATATGACCATTCTAAGGGATGTTTCCCAATGATATCACATCTACAAGAGTCTAGGATGTATGCACACAACCCATGACTAAATAAACGGTAAACACCCCAACGGTTACCTTATCCCCAAGGTAACCCAAGGCACTTTCACCAACCTTCAACATATTATCCAAGTGGAACTCTACCACAACCCATTGAGCAACATCAATAGTGGAAATACTCACAGTCATGGGGGATGCCACCACCAAGGCAAGAATACCCATACTGGCAACCTAATCCATATGGCTACTACATGCAGCATCCAATCTCTCCACGTGACTCTGTTAGTCACGTTACATCACAACATTATTACCAAGCCTATGAGTATTATAGAACTCCTTCTCCTAGGGGAGATAAACCACAAATATACCATCCTTCAAATCCATCACAACTCTCACACCAATAGCTCCATTACCACCCACTCTAGCAATGCAAGGGAAACTCCCTACTCAACTGCAGCAACGCAATGCCATAAGGGCTGTAAATCCTCAACCCACTATTGGTTCTGACAACCGTATGAAGAAAAGACCTTTCTTTAGAACCAACAGTCCAACCAAGCCCTTACAATGACAAGAAGTTGAACCTTTGAACGCCTCACCATCAAATAAAGCTTCAGAGCTCCCTTTAAACCAAACACCGAGCTCAATGCATACGGTTATGTTAACACATGTCGTTACTGACTGGATCAAGGTTGGCCACCTTCCCAGAAAATTCTTTGATCCTAGAAGCCCTCTAATCTATCTCCACATCGCTGGAAATGAGCCATGCAAATCAGGTTCTGGAGTCAACTTAATATTGCAAGAAATGCACAAAGCCTAGAACCTGCCTCCATTAAAGAAGAGCAATATTTGCCTAGAGCTGGCCAACCAGTCCATCATTGTTCCCTTGGGACTGGTGAAGGACATCGTCACCACTGTGTGTGGGTGGTCGTACCCAGCTGATTTCCTAGTGATATAAGTGAATAACAGTAAAGGGAACTTCCCAATAATAATGGGAAGGGCATGGCTAAGTACTATAGATGCATGCCTAGGAATCTGCGATCTTTCCCTAGAAATATCTAAGGAGAACACTTTTGGAATGATCGAGAAGAAGAAGGTTCCATGCATTGCATATAGTGATACAGGGTGCAATTGGGTGTAGAGATCATGGGTTGTGCAAATTTTAGCATTGCCTACATGCAACCGGTGTGCACAAAACATTAGCATACAAAAGAGCTTGTATGCAGCAGCCACATGACAAGAAGACACCTAGTGGCTGATAGCTGATCAAGAGAGAAACTCACTAATGTGCATGGAACTAACTAAGGGAATAACTTGCACTTACATCGAAAGCATAGACGCACTAGAGCAACTCCGTTGCCAACTTCCAAGCCTTAAGCTTGAAAACACCAACTGGGGGAAGTTGGAAATTCCTGAAAAATTCAAACAAGAGCCCCTAGAATTGAAACCATTTCTCACCGATCTGGAATATATGATCCTTGAAAATGGAAAATCGGTAATCATCAACACAAGACTTGCTTCCAAACAAAAAGGAAGACTGCTGAAGGTAATAAAAAAGTGGTTAAAAACCTTTGCCTTATCATATCCTAAATTAATTGGAATAGACCCTAGGATATGCCAGCATAGGATTTACACTGACCCCTCCATGAAACCTCGAAAACAATTGCAGAGACGATTGAACCCAAAATTGAAGCAAGTAGTAAAAGAAGAAATAGAAAAGCTTCTTAACGCTAGGTTCATATATCCCATTGTTGATAGCGATGGGTTAGCCCTTAGGTAATCATGCCTAAAAAGGGAGGCAAATGGAGGGTGTGCATAGATTTTGGGTTGTTGAACATGGCAACATTTAAGGATCACTTTTTGTTGCCATTCGTTGACCAAGTCTTAGACACCATAGCAGGGCATCACTATTACAGTTTCCTGGATGGCTATAGCGAATACAACCAAATACAGATAGCCCCAGAAGACCAAGCCAAGACAACATTCACCAGTCCTTGGGGAACGTTTGCATATAAACAAATGTCGTTTGCCTTGTGTAATGCTCTTGCCACGTTCCAACGCCTAGTTCTAAGCATATTCCAATAGTAGATAGGGAACAGAGTGGAAGTCTTTATGGACGACTTCTCCACCTATGAAACAATTTTTGATCAAGCCTTGGATCGATTAGAGCAAGTGCTGAAAAGATGTGTAGAAACCAATCTAAGGCTCAACTGGCAAAAAAGCCATTGAATGGTCCAAGAAGGCATAGTACTTGGGCATAAGGTTTCACATGTAGGAATAGAGGTAGACTTAGATAAAATTAGGGTTATCCAAGGAATCACCCATCAACCAAAAACTGTCAAAGACATTTGGTCATTCCTTGGACACATTGGCTACTATAGGATATTCATTGAGAACTTCTCCAAGATTGCCAAACCATTGGTAGAGCTAACAAAGAAGGACGTACCTTTTGAGTGGACTAGGGAATGTGAACGAGCATTCCAAACCCTGAAATGAAAGCTAGTAGAAACTCCCATTCTACAAGCTCCTGACTGGTCCAGACCATTCCACATCATGACTGATGCATTTAATTATGCCTTAGGAGCCATACTTACATAGTTAGATGACCAAAAACGGCCTCACTACATCCATTGTGCAAGTAGAAGTATCACCGGTGCACAACTTAACTACACAACTATAGAGAAATAATTAATGGTTGTAGTGTTTGCACTGGATAAGTTTAGGCACTATGTGTTAGGTTACAAAGTGTTCATCCACATGGATCATAGTGTAATCTGGTTCCTCATAAACAAGCCAATGGTTAGCCCTCATATTATACGATGGTTGGTAATTCTATAGGAGTTTGATCTAATGATGATCGATCAGAAAGGCACCGAGAACGTAGTTGCAGATCATTTATCTTGGTTGTGTTGGGACATCAAAGAGGATGAATACGTAATGTCTAATCATTTTCCTGATGAAGCCCTCTTTGCCAGTGTAGTGAATAACCAACTACCCACAGAGACAAACTAGTATAGTACCATTCTCACCTATCTCCTTACTCAACAAACACCACAAGAGCTGGACCTTAGGAAGAAACAACAGTTCCTTCACAGAGCCAAGTACTTCATGGAGATCAATGGGTAACTTTACAAAGTGTGTCTTGATGGCTTGGTTCAATGGTGTGTGCCTGAGGTAGACCAACTGAGAGTTCTCCAAGGCGCTCATGAGGGCCCTTTTGGGGATCACTATGCAGGGAGACGAATGGCTATTAAGATCTTTCTTGCAGGATATTATTGGCCAACATTATTTCAGGATGTCCATTAGTTTGTCTGATCTTGTGAGCGCTATCAACGTGATGGGGAATGACTGCTAAAATGAAGGGTCCGCAACAATGGATTCAACCGTTAGAACCCTTCGAAATTTGAGGAATAGACTTGATGGGGCCCATTACACCAATGTCCAATGGAAAAGCTTACATTGTAGTTGCCGTAGACTATTTAACAAAATGGGCTAAAGCAACTGCTGTTAAAGATTGCACATCATCTATAGCTGCACGATTTGTGCAACAACAAATCATAAATAGGTTTGGTGTGCCACGTGCACTTATTTTGGATAATGAAGCACACTTCACAGGTGCAACTTTTCGAAAGTTAATGCAACACTTAGGGGTTGAACATAAATTGACTACACCTTATCACCCCCAAGCTAACGGACAAGCTGAGGTCACCAACAGGGAAATCACTAAAATATTGACTAGGAAAAGTAGCAAATATAGGCCAGATTGGAGCACTAAATTGAATGATGCTCTTTGGGCATACCGTTCCACCTAGAAACTCCCTATAGGTTACTTTCCATATGCGTTAGTGTAAAGAAAGCATTCAATGCTTTCAATTCAAATCAAACTCCGTACACTATAAATGGCTTGTGACCTCCACCTCGATCTTGATCTAGCAGAAAAACAAAGGTTAGCAACTTTAAACGTGCTAGACAAAAATCGATTAGCTGCCCTGTCATCAAATGAGTTGCATAAGGCATATAACAAGCAACGTCATGAGTTGTAGATTCGAAAGGTTAAGTATCAACTAGGAGATAAGGTTCTCTACTGGAACCCAACATGTGCCACAACACACAAAATTTCAAAAACTGTGGGAAGGACCTTACACTATTCATGCAACCTTTCCTTCAGGGACCATGACCATATACAAACCTGAGAGCCCTGATAAGAGATTGTTAGTCAATGTGCAATAGAGAAAACCCTTCCATGAGTTTAGAATGGTCAGTGCACACAATACCTCTGAGAAGGGATGACCCTACTCACTATTTCGGATCTCCTCCTTTCAACTCAGTCATGGGGGAGATGGCCACCTTTGATAACCATTTGAGGCCCTCGTTTCTTTTTTAAGTTTTTGTTTTACACATTTTTGTTTTACAAATTTCTTTAATTTTTCTTGTGTTTGTTTTGCAACATTGTTTATACTTTCTCATTTCTTTGTGTGACTGTTTGTTTTTTGTTGTTTTTGTTTTTGTCTTTGTTTTGTTAGATTCGTCACCTAATAAGTGCTCTTGATGGTGGTATGAACTGTATTGTATTGATTGCTAATGTTTGGTTTTTACCTTTGAGTTATAATGTTGATACTAAGGTATGGTTCTTTTGATATAATAGGCAATGAGTCCACATCATCCATGCATCCATGAATTTCTATGGTCTCTCTTGGCTTGGAACTGTACAATCCCCTTGTTTAATAATAAAACTAATAACGAATTGGTGACTGGGCATTTCTCAAACTAAAGAAGGACTCAAGGACTGAAAAGGGTGACTTCAATGGGATTTGATGCATTTGTGCTAGCAATTCTCTTGGGTGCTTGGATGTTTTGTTCTTGAGTTTTCCTTACCATTCTGACATTGCTCCATTATCGAGAAGCTGAGCCAATAAAAATAATTCTTTGCATGGTGTGGTTCTCACGCAAAAGCCAAAAAAAAAATCAGTGAGAATTCAGCACACCCCTTAGACAAAATAATCATCTGGGCTACAAGCATTAGTTATGGAACTAAACAAACATGTTCCCTCTAACTAAGGCCCTTTCTCGCTTCCTACTTCTCCCTTTCTCGTTTTCCTCGGAATGGTGTTGACTCTTTGGCGGAAGCATTCTTGTTACTTCAAGTGGATGGATTAGCCAAGTGTATTAATGCGAAGTCATTGGATGTGGATTATTTGAGGCTAGATTTGGAATGAGATCTACTCAGTCACATTAACCATAAATACACAAGGGGCTGTACACCACCTTGTTCTTGGGACTCCATTCCATTCTCTTCTCCCCATTATTCTTTCTCCATTTCCCACTTCATTGTCGATTGTATCAGTAGTTTCTATCTTGGTTGATGCATTGTTTTCTCTTTGGTTGATTCTTGTGGTTAAGTCTTTAACTCTTGTTTCCAAATGACATTTCTAGAGCCTACAGACTTTTTGAATGTGGGTTTGTCAGGGCATAAAGGGCATGAGCCTGCTTTAGGGAGGATCCACTGGCATTCCTATTTGGTGCATCAGTTAACTTCTTTCCCTTAAACATTTCTGCAATCAACATTTTTTGTTTCATTCCCATCTTTGACATCCATTTTATCAGCATTGTCATAGTTTCTTTTCCTACATCTTTCTTATTCCTTATCTTTTTCCACTCTATTGCTACCAGAGGATTGCTTTTAGTCATGGGGGCCCTGGTACAATTTTTTCAATTTTTCCTAAACCCTACACCTTGGGTAGTCACCAGTGTTATATCTTTAGAATCTGTATTGGCCATATCACAACTTAGCCAATGGATCTTACACCGAGGCAAGGTATCAACTATATTGTGATTTACTTATCCTTGCTCATATGTGACTGTGTTGTGTGTGCAAATGGCAATCATATAGCAATGGACTAGACCTGGAGGAAACACTCAGGATGGACTAGTGTTGGAACGGTTGTGCAAGGAACAAGATTGATGGCGCGACTATGGATGGACAATGGAAGGCGCAATCTTGGTGTTGGTAGAAACACTTCTTCTCCTTTTCTCTCTCTCTCTCTCTTCTCTCTCAGTTGCCAAATAAGGCTGGATGTCAATTGTGTATAGTATTCACTCTTGTGGTCATGAACACTAATGTTGCCATGTATTGTAATGTTGATCTGTTCACATGTCATTCCATTCACCATTAGTTTTCATTCAAGTCAGTAATCCCATACCTTCCTAATATTTTGTAAGGAACTCAAGGACAAGTTTTCATTTAGTCATGGGGGTATGATGAATTGCGGTATCGCGTATGCGATATCGCATATGCAATATCACATCCACCACATGATATCGCATACGTGATATCACGTCCTGCCTCATCTTGTATAAATAAGAGGCGACACCCTTAGTTCCAAAATAATTAGATTTAGACCCTTAACCAGACTCTTGTAGTTTTGTCATTCCAGAGTCAGAATTATTCCTATGTGCTCGTAGTAGGAGTCATAGAGTGAACATATCTTTATTTGAGCAATTTGTACCTGAGCACAATTTTGTGTACGACAATAAAGATGAACTTCATGATAAACCTTGCAGCATATAGATTAAGCTAATTAGTAATTAATTATTTTTAATGATTTTCTAGTTAATTAATATCTCTCTCAACCTTCAACCCCCTTAGTTAAATACACTCAGTACAATCGCTTTGAGCATGCATGTAGCACTTGGTAACCCAGTAATGATTAGCGTTTGGTAATCCCAGCAGCAATGTACGACAAGTGGGAACAGATACTGGTGTTAGGAACATTTAGAGCTTAGTTAATTAATAGTTAATGTAAGTTAGCCACTTAGTTCTCTCTCCCTTTCCTTTATTAGTAGAAGACATATAAAATACAAAAGCTATAAAAATCATATACCTCAAGCTTACTTAACCATACAACAGTGAAAATACAAGTAAGTTTGGGAAGACAACGATTGATTAACCCTGAGTGTTCCATTAAGGTACATAAGCACTTGGTCCTTGGAGTTTGACCGGATCGTGTGTGAAACACTCGTATTTGTATGGTTGAGTGTAGGGGTACCTCGCCACTCATCAAACACTATTCCTAGCAATGGTGCCAATGATGAGAGGTAGGTACTCCCTACGCCCAACCATACAAATCATAAGTGTTCACACATGATTCAGTTGAATGTTATGGATGCAACTAGTTGTGTACTTAGATTGTTAGGCATTGATCATAGTTTTTTGTCTTCCCACTTAGACTAGTGGTAGCTTTTTCAGGTATGGTTTAGTTCAACGTGAGGCATCATGTTGTTTTGGCCTTATGCTACTCCTAACGATAGTAGAAAAATAAATTATTTAAACTAATTAACAATGGAAAGTAAATTCTAAACTGGTCTACAAGTGATGAGTGTCTGTTCCTAGCTTGTCATACACATCTTGAACCCATGTATCCACTAATAGGATTACCAAGTGCTACACTATTGGATGAAACAAACAATAATGCTACTAGGATTACCAAGAGAATACATGTTTACACGCAAAACTAGTTGCACTCATTTTGCTAGCTAATTAACTTGCATGACATGTAGATATTAACTAGGTACATGAAAAGTAAATTTCATGGAAAGTAAGTCTAATCCAAGTCAAAGAGTTACAATGAATAAGAATCAATATTGATCTTATTGCCATTCATGAAATATGTCTAGGTACATTGCCACTCGAATAAAACACTATGCAATTAACTCAGATCCATACTACTAGCACTCATTTACTATTCTCTAAGACTATGAAATAAAACTGCAAGTGTTTGGCTACTCCATTGACAAAAGAATGCCAATACATGGTGGGAGCATGCATATTTATAGGTGAAAATAGATACTACAACGATAGGTACTTGTCAAAGTGTCATTGCATGCATTGACAAGATGGTGTCCATGGGTATGTGTTGATGTAGTTGTGTTAAGGTGGCTATGTCGAAGTGGCTACATCAAGGCAACTACATCAAAGCAGTTGCATCAAGGTGGCTATGTCAAAGCAGCTACGTCGAGGTAGCTACATCGAAGTGGCTGCATCAACATAGCTATGTTGAAGTGACTACATTGATGTAATCCTGTCAATGCAACCAATCAATGCTTCATCACAAACCTATATCTTGAAGCTTGTAGATCATTAGTCCTACCATTGGGATAAATTTTTTTTTATGAAATTTCACAGAAAAATCAGAAAATATTCGAAAAGACTTTATTTACTAAAAAAAGGATATCATATGACTAAGCTATCGTATATTGAAAATTTCTTAAGAAAATAACTTTTTAACTTTTAACTTTAGAACTAGCTTTGTACAATAAAAATTTCAAATTTGTAGTGCTTGGTGAAGCCTAATCTTACACTCTACTCCATAAGACTACACATAGAAGAATATGCAATTTTGACTATGGATCACAATTAGGCCATATGATACTTAGAAACTTATTACACTAACCATCTAGTTAAACTTGCCACTAAGCTAATCAAAAGTTTACTAGTGAGATAACACCTATGTATAATTTATATTTCTTTATAACATACCATTGCCTCCCCAAATTTAAACCCTAATACATCTATTCTAATTAGAAATTTATAACTTAGTATTTTCCACTAGAATTGAATCCATAACTTGGAGTTCCCAAATCAAACATCTTACCAATAGGCTAGCATGTCATTATGAATTGATAGTTATTTATAACTTAGTACTATCCACAAGAATTTAACATGTAACTTTGACCTTGCAAAACACAAGACTTGCAACTAGGATGGTAATCCCTGTGCTTTTCTATAAAATGAAAAATATTAAACATTGTTAGACAATAATCCACATTTAATGCATTCTATCATCATAGTGCAAATCAAGAAATCTCTTAAAAACACATGTAGTTTTTCAAAATGATGAAAATATAAATCCTTGCAATTGCATTTAAAATAATAATTTTACATTTCGTGAATTCTATGACAATAATGTGTAGTTTTTTCAAATGAATTTTATAAAAAATAGAAAAATTAGAAAAATATTTTTTGCGAAATTATATCAAAGATGAGAACATAAGATAATAATAATGAGTTAAAGTTGAAGAAACATATTTTTCATAGAGTTTATTTTATGCCGTAATTAAACCCAAAACAACACAATGTTATGGTTCTAAAAGAAATGTTGCTATGATACAAATTAAATACAAAGACAAAAAAAAAATGAAATTCCCAATAAATTAGTAGATGTCCATGGTAGATGCTATGAAATAAATGGTTGTAGTAAATTTAAAATATTTAAAAGAGCATCCTTAATTTAAGTCGAAAATCATAATATTCCCATGTGCACCAACATAGTTAGAAAAAATGATAATCAAACCTAATGACATCAATACTAAATTCAAATAAGACAGATTTTGCTAAAATGTACTTCAAATCATGGTTTCTAGTAACATTGAATGGTTATCATGAAATGAGTGATTAGTGGAGTTGATAATGGATATGAAAACATTCACACCTCATTTCTTATGTTTTATGATAATACCAAAATTTCCAAGTATTTTTCACAATGAAATATCCAATTTTTAATTATTTAGTCATAGTAAAATACTCAATTTCCCAATTTGAGCATGTTGTCTCCTTAGAAGAATAACCCCACATGGATTAACATATAACCATAAATATAGTTTAAATGAACACTTTTGTATGATATAAAAATGGAATAAGAATTAGGATTGGTTGAGCTTTCTTCAAATCACAATTTCTATTAAGTGAGGTTAGCTCATCTCCATTATTAGCAAGTTTAAATCAAGAGTGAGATCTCTACTTAGGTGGCCCCCCACATCATCAAGATAGCCTACCCAAGTCTCATTTCATTCAAGTGTTTGACATAACAATTGAAACAAAAAAAAACTATGTATTTCTTAGTAAAATATATTAAATTAAAAAATAACATTTAAAAAATCATCATTTGTGTATTTGATATAATTAAAAAATTAGATTTGAAAGAATCATCATTTATATATTTGATACAATAATCAAGATGCATGAATCTTTGGTAAAATGCACTAAATCAAAAAATATCATTTGGGAAAAATATCATTTGGTATTTACTATTATAAAATTAGTAATTTCCATGAAAATAGAATTAATGAAAAATTAGAAATGGCTTTGATAATAGGATTGATATAAAATTAATAATAATGACATTTTAAAAAATAAACCAACTATTTCCTATTGGAAAAATATTAATGCCTTTAAAAATAAGATTGATGTAAAGAGAACTCTTTATGAAAGAAAGCTTCTATGCTACATGGACCAACCGAAAAAACAACTATAACACTATTGTTAAACCTTATGGGAAAATCATAAGTAAAAATAAGATTTTATAGTGATAGAAAGGTACAATTTTAATTAATGATACTTTTCTCATGTTCTAAAATGAAACACTAATAAATTATTTTATTATGATAAATACATAATAAAATCATTGATAATACAACTCCATATTGAGGAAAATATTGAAAATCGATATATATGGAATATTAAAATATATTAATGATCAAGATTTATCTTTGAATTTCAAGGACTTAAAAACAAAAATGCAAAGTATACCATTCTTTGCCTAATTATAAATTGCTTTATATCAAATTACACACAGATACAAAAATATTTTTTCTTAATATAGTAGATGGTAAGGATAAAATAACGCAAGTGAGCAAGAAAGGATGAACAATATATTTAACAATTCTCAAAAACTCTAATGTTAGATCTCAGATCATATTTAATGCATATTATGTAGTATGATCAATAAAATAGTGGATGCTCATGATAATGAAGGTAGAATAAATGGTTGTTGTAATTTTTAAATGTATAAAAGTGCACTGGCAAGTTGAGACCTAATTAGTAATAATTCCATAAGGATGGTGGAAGTCATACCAAAATATAATAAAAAATAATGGCAAGGGTGAAACAAATTGCAAGAAGAAATGGATATTGTTAAAAAAGTATTCTTTCACATCCCAATATCTAGTAATAAAGAATCATTTAAATGAAATGAGTGATGTCCAAAGAGTGGTACTAGTCTAGAGAGAAGTATTGGTAATGGATATTTCATTGTAAACCTAGATCTCATTTCATGTATTTTTAAATAATTTTAGACTTTTATAAAAAATGTACTTGTAGAAATAGTTTTTCACATGTATGGAAAGGTAATAACAGTCTTATTTTTTTTAAAATATTAAAATCATAGTTCTTAGTCTTTTATTAAAATAAAAAAGAATTGAATATTTATAACCATGAACATCATTCTACCACACGAACTTACTATGTGATTTATCTATAGTTGGAAACCAAACAAAATAAAAATACCTAATGGATTTCACCAATTAGAATGATGTACATTTGATGTCACCTTAATTCTTATGATGTATTCAAAATAATAAAAAATGTATCAAATATGAAGAATCATGAAAGATGTCATATAAATTAAAATATGGGAAAATGATTCCTCAAGGAGTAAGAAAATTCAAAAAAGAGATATTAAAACATAAAGGAGGAAACATGAAAGAAGAGGAACAAGATAGGTAAAAGTAAATGCTTATTACCACTTGATATTCATCTTTCACTTGGAATCATACAAGGGGATACAAAATTATAGGTGTCCTCTCTTACATATGTTGGAACTACTCCACAGGCATGTGTCATGTGGAGAAGCATTGAAGCCACAATGGTAACTTAACATTCATCTAACCTCTACTTTATCTCCTTTTAGAATCTCATCAAGATTTCATTTATAGTTACATTGGTGGTTAATCCTACTCTATCCTTAGGTCAAGTAACCAAATCATGGTATAATCAATTACCATTTAAAGAGGTATGTGACCATTGTAATAATGATCAAAAAACAAGAACAATAATAATAGTATAAAACCAAAAGAAGAATAGGCAGAGAGAGTCAAAAGAGGTAGAAATCCCAAAAGATGGAGTATGCTCTTAAGCGACTGCACCTCCAATCATGTTATCATATGAGAAAATGTGAAGATCTCCTCCATCATTTTTGAAGTCAAAAGAAGAGTATCATAAGCATATTTAGACCATGATTGCATCTAAAAGAGATTTTAAGAGTTAATAATTCTCATATAGTAGCTTCTCAAGAAGTATTTTATTTAATGTATCATTTATTCAAGCTACCAATTAGAATAAGTTTATGTCTATCTCCATTTCTATGTTTATTGGTCTTT
>MNCI01024428.1:1254135-1281005 GCA_015680685.1 Gnetum montanum | reverse complement strand
ATCTTGGACCTTGTGCATGACTACTACTAGGATTACCAAGCATAGATCCTAGGTATGCTACTGGGTTACCAAGTAGTCACACTTGAATGCTTGCGATTAAGTCATACTCATTCCACGTTTAAGGAGTTTAGGGTGAAGAGATATTAACTATGAAAGTAATAAATAAAAATAACAATTAATTAATTAAACTAAGTGAATGCTGTAATGATGAAGTAATCTCGATCTTTATTTCTAGTCATGCACATGTCCAAGTACATCACACTCGAATAAAGGTGCTGTACAATTACAATCATCACATTGTGGGCATGCACTGGGAGAAAGGGTTGAGAGGAACTAAAAATGAACTAATTTCTATCTATTGACTAAAAACTAACTTATTGAAAAACTGACCTCTTTCCCATTTGCCCCATTGTGTATTTATAGGCTCACACGGGAACCATGATATCATGCATCCAATATCATGAGCCAGGCCGCGATATCATGTACGTGATATCGTGGGTGCGATATCGTGGTCTAATGAATCACGATTCATCACTTAGAATTAAGATACCTCTATTTTTAATAAACATAACCTCATCATGATTCATTGTATTATAGAATGAGGACATCATGACTTGTGATTCAGTCCATTCCAACATAGAAGCCAAAAGTAGAATAACAAAATCTCTACAAGTGACCATGATCTAGCCATGACCTATGGTCAAGCCATCATGAGCTTACCATGTCTCATGATCTTCATAAATTTAAGGAAAAAATAAAAGATCATAGATTAAAAAAATAATAGATGAAGCTACAACCTAATAA
The DNA here is from genome assembly GCA_015680685.1 of Gnetum montanum. Lineage (NCBI taxonomy): Eukaryota > Viridiplantae > Streptophyta > Gnetopsida > Gnetales > Gnetaceae > Gnetum > Gnetum montanum. The sequence continues at coordinate 1,280,201 of MNCI01024428.1, read as the reverse complement.
AAATTCCTAATTAGGTAACCATGATCTCACCATGACCAATGGTGAGGTAGCCATGAGGTAGCAATGATTTGTGGTCAAGGCAAAATCACATCAAAAGTCAAGGGTACCACTAGAGTAGTTTCAAAAGCAATGATGACTTGATCATGAACCATGGTTGGAATTTAAAGACTCTATCACAATTCACTATCAAGTGATCATGATCTAGTTGTAATTCATGATTAGAATATTTAGTGCCCTGATGTACCACAATCATATCATGACTCATGATCTAGTACCACGAGTCAATAATGGATCCACCATGACATGTTGTTAATAATATTAGAAGTAAGCACTACATCTGATCCCACTCATGGTTACCTTTTCATAAAAATTTTCAAGTGAGCTTGATAGATCTTAGAAGTTCAAAAGGACCTTATTTCCATTATGCTAAGAAACCAACATTTGGTATCAAAGTGAATGTTCTAATCTTGAAAGTCTATTTTTTGATTGATTTTCTATTGTAAATGTTAAAAAAAAATAAAAAGATAGTTTCTAGGGATGAAATCTATCAAATGGTCTTAAAGAATTTGGCTTAGAGCTTAAATTCTTAAGTAGGGTTCATTCTTCAAAGATTAGATGAAAAGAATCAAGTGGAGCTTATCATTGTATCATTCTCCTCATTCATCCTTATATGTTTAATGTCAATTTTCTTATGTTGTAAACCTATCCATTGTAAATATTCATAGAGGCATCTATTTTCATATCAAAAAATGTTTTAATGTCCAAGGGGTAATAAGATCCAAAGAGCTCAAAAGAAGTTAAGAACATATATATCCCTAATGAAGACCTAAAAGGATCTAAAATTTCCAAGAGGTAAGATAACCCAAGGGTTAAAATAGGCTAAAAACCTTCACTAGCATAATGAAGATGCAAGAAGCTCTAAAACAAAAAATTTTATTAGAGAGTAATTCATACATTATCCTAATTTAAACAAGTTCAGCTTCCACTACATAAAACTCATAAATGAATAAGGAGTTTATTAAGCTAACTTGTAAATTAGAAAATTTTATTTGTAATTAAGTTGAGTTAATTCATAATAGAATATTAGTTTATAGAATATAATTTGTAACATTTGTATATAAATTCAAAAATCTAGTTATGTTAAATTATGTTAGTTTATATTGGAGTCATGATTCTTCATCATGTTAACATCTAGCTAGTGTTAAGTTGTAAGTATGTAATGTGAGGAAGAAGAATAAGAAGTATATGTAACATTTAAGCAACAAGTTGATTTAACCAAAAGATTTTTAGAAATATTTTTAGTATACATTATCATAACATTTTCAAGCTATAGATTGTAGTTCTAATAAATTCAACATTCTAAATTATTAATTCTTACAGAATATTTTCTACTTTTGCCTTCTTAAGATTGAGTAACTTTAACATGGTATCAAAGGAAGGGGAAGACAAAAAATTAAGATCAAGAAAGGAACTTCATAAAGAAGAAGACAGATGAAAATATATATGACCTGACAAATTCCATGCATACTGTCATTAAAGAAGAAACATAAGAACTTCCTAAGATCCTTGACGAATAAAATTGTTATAACAAATACATATAAGCTTACATTGAAGAATTACAAGACCTAGAAATAAAGAATGAGGATAATTCTATGAATAAGTTTCTACGGGTAAGTTGATTGTGACATGCACTTTTCAATCCAAATTTTATACTAGATGATGATGGGAAAAGAAAACTAAATTATATGGTCTTAAGTGCTCTATTTACAAGTATTTTCAAAGAAGCATCTTACTTGATTTTTAGTATAAAAACAACAACAAAAATATGGGTGTATCTATATCAAATTCTTTGCAAGGTAAACTAGGCTAGGAAAGATCATCTATTCCCTAAGTTTATAGTAATGAATATGAGGATACATTAAAGACTAGTAGATTTTATTAAGAATATGAAATTCATTATGCTTGAACTAGAATTTGGAGGTGAGAAAGTTAATGATAAAGAAAGATTAAGTTGCATTAAGGCATTACCTAAATAGTATAAAGTCTTTACTCAAGCTTTGGATGCACTTTGAAAAAGACTAAATTTTCCAACCATGATTACCCAACTTTAGTTATAGAAAACAAAGATGGAGATTAACCAAAAAATAAATAATGGAGGGTAAGTCATATATCCTCCAAGAAATAAATAAGGATGGTAATGGATATCCAACTCATTTACTAGGAGGAATTAGGGACAAATATCTTATAATCAGATAAATGAACAAAAAGGTCATTTTATGTGTGAAAGAAAGGATTACAAACTTAAGGACTATTGGTTTAATTTAAAAATCCTAGATCTACTATAGTTTAAAATAGATTTATGAATACAATAATGGGTAGATAAAAGCTATAATGAAATGATAATAATAGTAACTACTGAAGGAGTGATGCTAATCCACTAGAGGATGAAGTGGTTTCTATCATAAAAGAGGTTATAGCCCAAGATTCAGTTGTTAAATTTGAGCATAATACATGGTATATAGACTCTATTCTAAAACTCAACCACACAAGTTAATCATATAACCATAAAAGTCACAATTTCTTATATGCAGCTGGATTATAATCTATGGATGAATAGTGTAAGTATACTAGTGAGTTGATAATGTGTTCGTGATCATTGTCTCTCCACTTAGAGTTAGCTAGCTACAAAACATATGGTTTAATTGGCTCTTAAATGTGCTAAGTATAAGCATAGTGAAGATGATTATAAATGCAATTTCTAAGTACAAGGAAAATATAAAACTATTCTAGCCTATTAGTAATAAGTATTCATTCTTGGTTTTCTGTATAGGTCATGGGTGATGTAATTATTATTGGAATTACCAAGTAACTAGTCAATGATCACGAACACATTATCAACTCACTAGTATACTTATTTTAATTGGCTACTTGGTTTAATTTTCTTTTAATTGGCTACTTGGTAGCCAATTAAACCAAGTAGCATATTGAATTTTCTTAGTAGCCAATTAAACCATATGTTTTGTAGCTAGCTAACTCTAAGTGGAGAGACAATGATCACGAACACATTATCTACAGACAATAAAATAAAATAAACTTCAAAAATTTTGCTAAAATTTGGACAAAAACTTATTTTTAAGACAATGATGGGATCGTATTTATAGGCATGAGTATGGTCCACTATATCATATCTATGACAATGTATATTAGGCTACAATATCACATTTATGATATCACAAATATGATATCTTGGTTCTTAATAGAAGGGTGTTTCATCATACCTTGATGAATAACTAAAAATTCATCCTTAGGTTCAAGAAAAAGGAAGATAGAGTTCATTAGAAACTTGTGGGATTACATGGACTTAATATCATGAAATATATACATGATTAATTCTAACTATGAATTCCAAATATTTGTTTGAGTGGTATTATATAAATATCATGAAATGCATGATTGACATGATAATAGTAAAAAAAAAAAAAAAGAATAAAATTTGGTGTAGCCTCTTTGTGTTTATGGTGGTGGCAGCTCCTCCATTGGCATATTTCCTTTGTCATCTAGCTTCTTAAATTGATAGTTATTCAACAACGCTCTTAACTTTTTCTCTGTAGTTCTAGAATCATGCATTATTCATGCTAATTTAACAATATTTGTAAGTGTTGGTACTTTCTATGGATATGGTAGTTGTGAAAACACATTATTAGCCTTAATGTACCATGTTGCAATTTGTGTTCTTTCTACCTCAAAGGCTTTGGCCATATTTTGCAATTCTTGATAGTTATTCATTATTCTAGCTAAATTTGCTATAATATCTTTTTGGTATTGATAAATTAATTTGACCACTTGAAGCTTAGAGTTTATGATGTGGAGCTTTTATTATATATCTTTCCTACCTGCAAACTCTTTTTCATTCATGGAATATATTGTATCTAGTTGCTACTTTAATTCTATTCTTAGCTCACTTGCCATTAATATGGCTAAGTTAGCATAGCCTAGATTTTCTAACCCCATGTATTTTGTTAAATTCTCTATCTACAGGACTTTGTTCTATAGCTTTGCTTTATGGACAAGCATAAGACTATCCAAGATGGATTTTCAATTAGGTGTTTTCCGCATGATGGAACTAATTTTTGTCTTGGACATTAGGATTTCATTTTTGTTAATCTACTTGTACATGCCCACTTGATCTGTGAAGTGTTCCTTAAATCTTTCATGTTTCTTGCCCTCATTCTATCATGCATTGATTTCAATAATTGACTTTTGTCTTACTATGCATACTTCTTCCATTTCTGAGGTCTTATTCTCATGGTCTAAGTGTCTCATATTGACATTGACTCTAGCATATGACTCTCTTAGTAGACACATACTCTTCTCAAGTATGTTTTTTATCCTTTCAATGTTTGTCAATCTTAAATTTTTTATAGTAATCTTCTAGTTCCCTTATTCTAGTACAATGATAGCCTTACCATGAGCATACGTCTAAGTATCCTCTATTGAAGTATTCTACACTACATTTTTCTTCTCCATCTTCATATGCTTATACTTATCCATCAATTGATTAATTTGTTAATTTCTAAATTATGTCAACTTGTCTAGTTCAATGTGTCATGTAGGTTTCTATCCTTCAACTGTTAATGCAACTAGTTCTTGTTGCAATGTTTGCACTTTATTTTCTATGTGTTGCATCATTATTTCTACCATGAACAACTTTCCCTTTATGGACATCAATTTTGATTACACTATAGTAATATCACTAGGAATATCAAGAAGATTTTGCATAACCTAGCCTATTGATAGTAGTCTTTCCAATGCATGTTCATGCTTAATAGGGGATATAATTTTTTCCCCCTAGGTTTTGGCTAATGTCTATACATCTTTGGCTTGTAAAATTTCTATCAATGGCATAATGGAAACATTGACTAATTCTTTGATATAGTTGGTTATTACTTCTACTACTCTTACTACATCTTGTTTTTGCATCATCATTATAGTGGCTCTTACATTAGTTTCTAACATCACCTAAAACGATGAAACATTCTTAAAGGTTTTTTATGCCTAACCATCATACCCTCATTCCTACAAAGATATTTGATGACTGGCGGGTTCTATGAATACTTCAAGTCTACTTGGATTATCCATCAATTAGTACATACTTGAGACTTCCCTACTAATACAACTAATTATTTTAGCAATTTTTTGCCAATAAGATATAGAAGGAACATAATCAAGTTGTTGTGCTAGTGGAGTAGTTGGTCCTACTCATTCTATAAGTGTGGTTGACTTAATGGGTTCTACTTATTCTATCCTTATGGCTAGAATGTTTTTTGCTAGTGTTGACCATATTGTTGCCTTAGTGCATGCTGCTTTTTTCACTTGGTTCTTCTTGGGTGACATTGGCTTAGAGATTTCTATGTATGAAATATTTGTAATTTTTCAAAGAATATCATTGGTGTAGTCCAAAATTCCTGCTTAATAGCATAACTTTTTAATAAGATAAGGGAATGGAAAAGTGGGTTTTCCTATCTTCTTCTCTTGAAATATTCTCTGTATTTCTAGAAATAACAGATGGACTATATTTGCTTAAATTTTCACTATTAAGATAACACTTCCACTAGTTGCATAGGTGGAAATTCTGTTAAGTATCTTAGTTGAAAAAATATGATTTATCCCAATCTTGAAGTAAATATTATTTGTAGTAAATAATCCTTTGTACTCCTCTTCTATGGTTTCATATGTCCTCTGCAATCATAAGTTTCTTACATATGTATCAAATTGTGTGAAGATTTAAGTAATGTTGGCTCCAACATTTGGTAGGATTAGTGGCATGGCAATTACTTCAACTAAATATGACATAATTACTCTCTCAATCTTTATGGTTGCATCATCTTGTTTATCTTTCCAAAATTGATGGACTTTGCTCAAATATCCTTCATCATTACTTAAAATGGTGGGCTAGAGAGGTAAGACTTAAAGGTGTTCACAAAAATTTGCAAGTGCAAACTCCATGAATAATAAAAAATTGAGTTCTACATTCATAGAGGACATGATAATTTTCTCTTGGATTACATGTATACATTCACTGGAGAGTATGAGGTATTATCCTATTGTAGATGTAGGTTGATAGATTGAGTATGATTATGCCTTGTGCTTTGCAAAAGATGTTTGTTCTATGACTTTTCCTATGAGCAACTTTTCTCTTATTTATGATGATCCTCCAAACTTGGGTATTATTTTTGGTAGCATTTACAATCATAATAAAATTCAAAATTACCCAAAAAATTCCAAAAAAATCCTAACAGTTCATAACCCTTCATTGGATTTTGGGTTTTGATTGAAATTGTTAGAGACAATTAATTTGGATTGTAGAGTTTAAAAATTTATTAATTTAGAAAAAACCCTTATTCAAGAAAAAAAAAACCTTGACTAAATAATTTACCAATTAATCAAAAATAATTCTAGCTTGATGATCCATCATATTCTTTGATTTACTTTTTGAAAAGTATTTGAATGGTCAATTAGAAAAAATATTAAGTTTGTTAGTTTTTATTAAATTAAAATGTTATCATTTCATATGATTCTTATCCTTAATTTATCTTCTAGGCATTATAAAATATTTGCATAATTCCCAAGAACTACGTGCAACGCACTCTTCCATGATTGAGATTGTCACTTTATGAGTGAAAGGAATCAAGAATGGCTTAAATTGGGTGTGGTAAGGAAGATATGAGGCTTTGAAGGTTCTTTAATAGAAAAACAACATGAACTCCCCTATCATGAAAAGATAGAAATGAAAAAAAATTCTAACAATCCGCATATATATATAGTTTTTGTAAGGGTGATATCATAGATGTAACATCATTAATGTAGTAATATCATAGGCCCTTTAATATTGTATCCATGACATCACTTGTCAAATTGTTGAAATTCTAATAAAACATTGATAGAATGGATAGTCTAGAAGGTGTTCAAGAAATCCAAATGGTTTTTAATTACATATGACACTTAAAATATGAGATTTGAATGCCAAAAATATGTTAACAAAGGAGTTTTGGTAAGGCAAGTCAACTTAGGTTTAAGAGATGATTTAGTTAGAAGTTTCTAAATTTATGACTGAGTATTAATATGTAGAAAATTAATAATGATTGTTAAAGTATTTTAGAGGTACAAGATGATGTAAAGTTAGTCATCAAATATGAAACATAAAATTTATATAAGTGGATCCTCCCAAGAGCAGTCTCCTACCCTTAATACCCTTACACCTACAAGTGTGTATGGGCACTCATGGAGTTAAATTTAAATTATTCCTATCTTCTAAAATATACATGTTAATATTATCTTAATAAGAAAACAACATTGATATAAGAAACCATGAAATTATAATTATATATTACAACGAGGTGAAATGGTAGTACTAGGGATTGTAGAATATAGAATGTGAGATGTCTTACCATGAGCATAATGAATTCTATGCATAATGCATGATTAAAGTGATCATAAATCTATTTATCCAAGATTCAAACTAGGTCCATATCACTTACCAATGATATCACATTGTATCATCCTAAAACTTACAACCATAAGAATATCACAACTATAAGAAACATCATGACATGGTAATAAAGAACAAGAAAGTAATTTATTAACTATGTATTTTATTTTGAAGGAGAGTTAACCATTAGACATAGAAGTTTCTTCAAGTGTGGGTAACATGTCTTTCTAGCCCTGTAACCAATGCAAGTTCAAGAAACCTTAAAATTTCTGAAAAGTCATCTACCTTCAAGCATGGATAACATGTATTTCTAGTGGAATCCCTAGAAATTGTTATTATGTATATTTATTATCTTATTACTGTGTCAACCTTACTAGAGGACTACCTTTAGGCATAGATAACATTTCTTTCGAATGACATGGCAAGGCAACACTTATTTATGAACATGCTTTTATTTTTTTCATTAGAACTCATGTAAATACTACAAGTCAACAACATAATAAGACTTCATTGTAGTAGCTTTAAAGAATTCATAAATCCCCTTGATGTTACACCCTTTGCATTTCCTCCAAGTTCTTCACTATTAAATCTAGGCACAACTATCACAAGTATATTTTAGTTTTATTATGATGAGAATATTATTATGTCTATGGTAAGAATCTTTTATTATTGGAAATGAGTGGATGGATGATATATTCTCACTATATATATAATTCATTATTTAATAATTTGATAACATAGAGTAAAATTCTTATTGTTTCAACTACATCTTGCATAGTTCTTAATACTTTATTAGAAAAATCAACAAAAACATGTACATCAAAAATAGTAGAACTGTAAAAATAATTAAAGATATAAAAGAATAGAAAAATGTATAAAGAATCTTGTAAGATATTAAAGAATGGAAAAAATAATAAGAAATTATTGAAAATATGAAAGAATAGAAAAGATACTAAAGAATTTAGAAAATAGTAAGAAATGACGAGAAATGAAAGAAAAATACAAAAAGATTCCTAAGTATAAAAGATGACACCCCATGACTAGAGCAAGTTTACTCCAATTATTAATCACCTTCGAATACTAAATCCATGTATTATGAAAGAATAATTAATTTTCTAGAAAATAAGAAAACTAGCTTTCTTCAATTATTCAATTAAAAGATTATAATTGGATTTTCAAAATCCACAAATATCCAAAACCTCTCAAAAACACTCAAACAATATTGCAAAGCATGAGGTTCTATAACAACATTGATGGGACACGATATCACATGGGCCGTGATATCACGTATGCGATATTATGTCTGCCGTGATATCGCATCCCTCGCGATATCGTAGTGTGTTGCCAAATCTATAAATAAGAGGTGGCTCTCCCTTGTTTCGAAGTTTAGGCCTAGACCGTAGCAAAACTCTGGCAGTTTTACCTCTCCAAAGATAGAATAATTTCCATGTGCCCGTAGTAGGAGCTCCAAAGTGAACGGATCTTTATTCGAGCAAATATTGTACCTAAACATNGTGCCCGTAGTAGGAGCTCCAAAGTGAACGGATCTTTATTCGAGCAAATATTGTACCTGAACATAAATTTGTGTACAGAAATAAAGACGAACTTCTTGGATAAACCTTGCAATGCATGGACTAGGCTAAATAGGAATTTATTCATTGTTATTTATTGTTAATGTTTAAATGCTTAATTAGTTCATTAAATCTCTCTCAACCCTTCTCTCCTAGTTAAGTGCTTTCAGTACGATCGGTTCGAGCATGTGCGTTACGCTTGGTAATCCCAACAACGAATAGCGTTTGGTAAGCCCAAAGGTTGCATTGGTTCAGGGTGTGAACGGTAAGTGGGAACGGATGCTGATGCTAGGTTAATTAAGGCTTAGTTAGTTAGTTAAAGTTAGTTGATTAGTCTCTTCACCCTTTACCTCATTAGCATAGGAGATAAAACATAAAAACTATAAAAATCACATACCTCATACTTACTTAACCATACAACTGTGAAAAATACAAGTAAGTCTGGGAAGACAATGAATGATTAACCTTAAGTGTTCCATGAGGCATGTAGGCACTTAGTCTATGGAGTTCGATTGGATCGCGCGTGTAACACTCATATTCGTATGGTTGAGTGTAGGGGTACCTCACCACTTATCATTGGCACCATTGCTGGGGACCAAGTTGTTTGTGCGCTAAGTAGAACGTAGGAAATTATCCACATCGTTGGGATCTTAAAAGAACCCTTAGGGTTAATTAAAAAAAATTACATAACAGTTAATCAGCACATCAAATAAGACATAATATCTTCTTCTTCAAACAAGAGCACTTCACCGCCTAGGGATCACACTAGAGACAGTCGGCGGCACTAAACACATAACCAAAAACTGCCAGTTCCTCAATAGTATTGGGTGGTATATACTCATCACGATGAGTATATACCTGATTTTACCTTTATCCTCCATCAGGATGAACAACTGCGTTGGAGAGACGTGCAAGGTAACATAGTGTTACCTCTAAATTGGGCAGTCCGTAACATGCTTCTTGGTGCTCTTGCATAGATAGGCATGACGAAATTATATGCTAAATACGTTGTGGAAGATTATGACATAAGGGATTACCATCCCACAGTAGCGCAACATCTAAGAGACTCGTGGCAAGAGAGCCATCATACATTGTTGAAGGGCAAAGGGGTCCCGCACGTCTTAAGAGAAATTGGAGATGGTGAACCAATTATAACAGGTTCTCCATAAAATGATGTTCCCCCTCCTAACAATAGTGAGTAGGTGGGGTATTAGAACCTACTCTCCATGATACAAAATCCTGGTTCTGATCCCCATGAACACCAAGTGTTCACTGAGGGAACAAAAACACATGATAAGGATGAGCATTTGGATTGTCATCACGATCGGGGCCATAGCCATCGAAAAGAAGGTAGGAGACATCGCCATGGCGATGGCTCTCCTTCTTCTTCTCCTTTAGCACATCTTTCACCCTCTCCTTCCACATTAGANTTCTTCTCCTTTAGCACATCTTTCACCCTCTCCTTCCACATTAGAATGTAGTCACAAAGAGCACAACGGTGAGGATAAGGGTAAGCAAAATGAGAGACCTCGACGAGAGAGTCGGGAGTGAGGACGAGGGCAGTCTAGAGAGTCTAGGCATGGTAGAAGGGAAAGTAGGGAACCACATAGGCATCATAGACATCATGAGAGAGATGATCATGATGAACCCCTACTTGCCACCCAAAGTATGTTAGATATTATGGAGGCAGTGAGAATACCTATAAGGCATGAAAAGGACAATTGAATCAAGAGACTAGATATGAATAACATCCCACGATTTGAGGGGGGATACAATGCTGATCCGCAAAATGACTTATAGGAATTTCACGATTCCTGCACCTTGCAAAATATTGAGAACGAGTGGAAAAAGCTAAAGTTGTTTCCTAGGATACTCATAAAAGAAGCAGAGAGTTGGTACTAGTCTTTAGAGCCGAAAACCATTAGGAGGTGGAGTACGATGCTAGAATTATTCAACGATAAATATCAAACGTACTCCAGAGTGTCCAACTTGCGTAAGAATATCCAAGGATGGAAGTAGGGTAATCACGAACCCTTGGATGCTACCATGGGATGATATTATGCATTGCTACATCATTTCTCGGGCCATGGTTACACACAACAGGATCAACTCTGCCACCTCGTAGATGGGCTAAGACCTAAAAATAGGAGAACCCTTGGGACATATGCCCAAGGAAGATTATCTAAACTTAGATCCCATGAAATTCATTGATTGTTGAAAAAAGTAGCTAAAGAAGAAGGGGAGCTACAGAAAAGAGAAAGCGCGGAAGAGTATAACCGCGATCCTTCCCTCCGAAAGAAGGGAGTGAGATTCTGCGATGAAGAGGATGAGTCACCACTCAAAGAGTTGGTGAATAGAAAACTCTTGCCACTTCAGAAATTAACAATGGAAGTGGTGGCTAAGGTAGATCAGATACAAGACTGCTTAGATAGTAGACTTGAACTTGTCCTTAAAATCATAGAGGAGTCTAAGGAGGAACGAAGTAGTGACCATGACAAGAAAAAGCCGAGAGATTCAGGCCATGCACGTGACAAGGGTAAGGGAAAAATAACTATCGCCGATGAGGTTGTGGATTCTAATACAGAAAATGATGGTGGATGTGAGATCTACCAATATGACCATCCTAAGGGATGTTTCCCAATAATCTCACATCTACAAGAGTTTGGGGTGTATGCACTCAACCCAAGACTTAACAGACGGTAGGCACCCCATCGGTTACCTTATCCCCAAGGTAACCCAAGGCAGTTTCACCAATCGTTAACATATTATCCAAGTGGAACTTCGTCACAACCTATTGGGAAACACCAGCAGTGGCAACACCCACAGTCATGGGGGATGCCACCGCCTAGACAACAATATCCTTATCGGCAACTAGACCCATATGGCTACTACGTGCAGCAGCCAGTTTCTCCAAGTGACTCTATGGGTCACGCAACTCCACAACATCACTACCAAGTTCAGGAGTATTTTAGGACTCCTTCTCCTATGGAAGACACACCACATGCATACCATCCTTCAAATCCATCTGCCTCTCTTACGCCGGTAGTTCCACTACCTCCCGCTCCAACAATGCAAGGGGAACTCCCCACTCAACCGCAGCAACGTAATGCTACGAGAGCTGTAAGCCTTCAACCTGCTGCTAGTTTTGATAACCGCAAGAAGATAAGACCTTTCTTCAGAATCAAAATCCCAAACAAAGCTCTGACAACCACAAGCGGTTGAGTCTGTGTACACTCCTCCAAAAATGAAGGCTTCGGAGTTCTCTTCAAACCAACAACAGAGCTCAACACATATGGTTATGTTAACACATACCGTTACTGACTAGATCAAGGTAGGCTACCTTCCCAGGAAACTCTCTAACCTTGGAAGTCCCTTAATCTATCTCCAAGTCACTGGGAATGAACCTCATAAGGCTCTTCTTGACTGGGAATGTATAAATCCTGGAACCTGCCTCCACTTAAGAAGAGCAATATTCAACTAGAGCTCGTTGACTAGTCCATCACCATCCCTTGGGATTGGTGGAGGACATCATTACCACTGTGTGTGGTTGGTCATACCCAATTGATTTCCTGGTGATAGAAGTCAACAGCAACAAAGGGAACTTGTCAATTATAATGGGACGGGCATGGCTAAGTACAATAGACGCATGCCTAGGAATCTACGATCTTTCCTTGCAAATATCTAAGGTAAAAATTTATGGAAAGATCGAGAAGAAGAAAGTTCCATGCATCACATACAGTGACTCAAAGGGTGATGACATGGAGGAATGCTCAGCATCTCCAACATGCAACTGGTGTGCACAAGAAAATTAGATAGAAAGGTGCCTGTATGTAGCAACCACACAACAAGAGAACACCTAGTGGTTGACAGTTGATCAAGAAAGCAGCCCACCAACATGCATGGAACAAACTGGGGGAACAACTCATGCCCACAACGAAGGCATAGATACATTGGAATATGATCGTTGCTAAGTTCCAACCCTTAACTTAAGAACACCAATTGGGAGGAGTTGGGCACTTCTAAGAAATTCAAACAGGCACTCATTATTTTGAATCTCTTCCTTTCAATTCAGTCATGGGGGAGATGGCCACCTATGCTGATCATTTGAGGCCCTCAGTTCTTTTAAGTTTTTATTTTACACGTTTTCGTTTTACAAATTTCTTTAACTTTTCTTGTTTGTGTTTTACAACATCATTCATACTTTTCCAATTTCTTATGTGTGTTATCCATCTTATAAGTTTTTCATCTAATAAGTATTCTTAATGATGGTATGAACTGTTTTTATATTGGTTGCTAATGTTTGGTTTTTACCTTTAAGTTATGATGTTGATACTAAGGTATGGTTCTTTTGATATGGTAGGAAATGAGTTCACTTCATTCATATATCCATAAATTTCTATGGTCTCTCTCGGCTTGGAAATGTACAGTTCTTTTCTAAATAAGAACTATCAACGAATCAGTGACTGGGCATTTCTCAAACTAAAGAAGGACTCAAGGATTGAAAAGGGTGTGGCTTCAAGGGAACTTGATGCATTTGTGTTGGCCATTCTCTTGGGTGCTTGGATGTTTTCTTCTTGAGTTTTCTTACTGTTTTGATGTTACTCAATTATCGAGAAGTTGAGTAAATAAAAATAACAAAGTCTTTGCATGGTGTGGTTCTCACGCATAAACACATAAAAAAACCAAAATAGCGAGAATTCAAAGCACACCCCTTAGACAAAATAATCATTTGGGCTACAAGCACTGGTTATGGAACTAAAATAAAAATGTTCCCTCTAACTAAGGTCCTTCTTGCTTCCCATTCTCTCCTCCTTCGTTTCATCGGAATGGTGGTGGCTCTTTGGGAAGGCATTCTTGTTACTTCAAGGGGATGGATTGGCTGAATGCATTAATGCGAAGTCACTGGATGTGGTTTGTTTGAGGCCGGACTTGGAATGGAATCTACTAAGTCACATTAATCATTAACTACACAAGGGGCTGTACACCACCTTATTCTTAGGATTCCATTCCATTCTCTTCTCTCTATCCTTCTCTCTATCCTTCACCTCATTGCCGGTTGTATCATTAGTGTATATTTTGGTTGATGCATTGTTTTCTTTTTGGTAAATTCTTGTGGTTAAGACTTAAACTCTTGTTCCAAATGACATTCCCAGAGCCTATAGACTCTTTGAATGTGGGTTTGTCAGGGCATTAAGGGCATGAGCCTGCTTTGGGGAGGACCCACTGACATTCCTATTTGGTGCACCAGTTAAATTCTTTCCCTTAGAATTTCTGCAATCAACTTTATTTTGTTCATTTCCATCTTAACATCCATTTCATCGACGTTATAGTTGTCGTTTTCTCCATCTTTCTTGTTCTTTATTCTTCCTCCATTCTATCGCTACCAGAGGTTCGCTCTTAGTCATGGGGGTCCAGACCCAAATGTTTTTGATTCTCTCCTAACCCCTAAACCTTCAGTCGCCACTATTATATCTTCAAAATCCATATCAACCATACCACAACTCAGCCAATGGACCTTTCACCAAAGAAAGGTATCAATGGCATATGATTCATTTACCCTTGTTAATATAAGATTGTGTTGTGTGTGCAGATGGCAATAATACAACAACGGATTGGATCTAGAGGGAACACTTGGAATGGATCGATGCTAAAGTAGCTATGCAAGGAACGAGATGGATGACGCGCTTATGGATAGACAATGAAAGGCGCAACCTTGGGGTTGACAGCAGCAAAAATTCTCTCTCTCTCTCTCTCTTTCTCAGTTGCTAAATAAGGCCTGATGTCAAATGTATAAAGTGTTCACTATTGTTGTCATGAACACCAGTTTTGTCATGTTCTGTAATGATGATCTGTTCACATGTCATCCCATTCACCATTAGTTCCATTCAAGTCAATAATCCCATACCTTCCCAATATTTTGTAAGGAACTCAAGGATGAGTTTTTATTCAGTCATGGGGGTATGATGGGATGTGATATCGCATCCCCCGCAATATCGCGTACGCAATATTGCATCTTCCTCTGCGATATCGCATCTTCCTCTGCGGTATTGCATACGCGATATCGTAGTGTGTCACAAAATCTATAAATAAGAGGTGGCTCTCCCTTGTTTCAAAGTTTAGGCCTAGACCGTAGTGAAACTCTGGCAGTTTTACCTCTCTAGAGATAGAATAATTTCCATGTGTCTACAGTAGGAGCTCCAAAGTGAACAGATCTTTATTCGAGCAAATATTGTACCTGAACACAAATTTGTGTACGGAAATAAAGACGAACTTCTTGGATAAACCTTGCAGTGCATGGACTAGGGTAAATAGGACTTTATTCATTTTTATTTATACGGAATGTTTAAATGCTTTATTAGTTCATTAAATCTCTCTCAACCCTTCTCTCCTAGTAAAGTGCATTCAGTACGACCACTTCGAGCTGGTAATTCCAACAATGAATAGCGTTTGGTAAGCCCAAAGGTTGCATTGGTTCAGGGTGTGAACGGTAAGTGGGAATGGATGCTGATGCTAGGTTAATTAAGGCTTAGTTAGTTAGTTAAAGTTAGTTGATTAGTCTCTTCACCCTTTACCTCATTAGCATAGGAGATAAAACATAAACACTATAAAAATCACATACCTCATACTTACTTAACCATACAACCGTGACAAATACAAGTAAGTTTGGGAAGACAACAAACGATTAACCTTAAGTGTTCCATGAGGCGTGTAGGCACTTAGTCTGTGGAGTTTGATCAGATCACACATGTAACGCTCGTATTCCTATGGTTGAGTGTAGGGGTACCTTGCCACTCATTAAACATAATGACTATTATCAATGTAAGCCATAACTTATGGAAAATATCTTTCATAAACCAAAAACACATTGACCAATCCACACACATTGATCTTAGAGTTGTAACCACACTAATACTCACTAGATGTGCTCTATCATACTCTTGCCAAACCTTCCTCAATTCAAGTGTTGTTACCAAGGCTTCTCTCTCACTCTCTATCCATCCATAAATATGAAACAAAAACATGTTTATTAAGAAAATAAGATAAAAACATAAGAAAACCTTTCTTTTGAAATATTAAATTGAAGTTCCCATGCTATTTGTATCTTTTTCCCTTTATGGTCTCACTTTTTCGCAACTTGGAATGGCTAAATCTAGAATTTTCTTGACTATATGAGTCATCTCTAGTGTCCTCAGATCATATTTTGCAAAAATACCACTTTCGTCCAAGACATCTCTTGCAAGGTAAGATGTCTTCACTGTTGGCAATACATCTTCTCCAAGATGTCTCCTCTTCAAGTAAGATGTCTCTTACAATTCCAAGACATCACCTACTAGACTAAAGAAATCTTCGATGAAGACTTCACTCCCAACCAAGATGTCTCCTTAACCTCCAAGACATCTCCATAGAGCCTAAAACCTACAAAAATTCACACATAGGTTAAACATGACAAAGAAAATACATGTTGCAACTCATGATCAAAACCATTGTAATTTAGTGTAAAAATAATGGTAGATACAATTGCCTTATTTTCCCCAATACTTGACATTATAACCTTCAACACTAGAATTTGAGGCAAAATTTTCATTGTAAAATTTAAAATTTGTAGTTCATGGGCTACAATATCACACATGTTAAATTATGAAGGCTAAAAAATGCTTCATAAGTTGTAAATGCCTTATTTTCCAAGTGATAAAATTTGTATGTTTCATATACCTAGGCTTGGTGTAACACCAAAAAATTTCAATGCTAGAAAACTGAAGATTCTTGGTGAAACGGTTAACCTCAAATCTTGTAGACCTCAAAAAAGGGATCTGAAGCACCCAGGATGGTCTTGCCAATTACCCAAGGACTTAAAACTCATTAATAGATGTAAATAAGTTTAATGAAAATCATCGATGCAATGGTAGAGAAATTAAAAGTAAACTTGTGTAGAATAAATTAACTACAACTTTTACTATTACAATAATAAAAATTTTTATAAGAACAAAGTTCATATGGGTACAAATTTCAAAATCCAAGATGCCCAAAGAGCTGGGAAGAATGGCACTTGGTGTCCAATGAAACTGATAGTGTGTGTCTTGTAGTTAGTTTCAATGTGTCAACATTCCAAGTTGTGCTTCAAAAACTCCCCACTAGTCTCTTTCCCCTAGATTTGCTTCATTGATGATAAGGTGATTGATGGTTGCTAAAATTCTGGTCGATCTACACTATTTTGAGAATCTCTTTTCTTAGCTAAATGCAAATTTTCCAAAAGTCCTTTGAGTATGATCATCTTTGGATTTATAGGCCAGTAGAGTCTAATTCATTATTTCAAATTTCTACCATGCTTACTAATAGATTTTTAAAAATTTCTAATGTAGTAGGCCATCCAACCCTAGCGTATTTATTAATTTTGATATGTTTGATAAATGAAGGACATCATAAATACGTTGGCTTCATCATCAATATGCAGGATTCACCATAAGTATGCTAGCCATAACATTGATATGTTAGCCTTAACATATATATGCTAGCTATAGGTGGTTCTAGTGTATAAACTGCTATGACTAGCATAAAAACCATGAAAACCCAAAATTTGGTGATTCCCAAGGCATTTTTAGCATTCCCAAGCTTAAATACTTACATGACATAACTTATTCTACTTGGTGTGGTAGTTATAACTTATGAAGCATTTTTAGCCTTCATAAGTTTAGGTATGCAAGATTACAACTTGTGAATTTCAAACTTCACATTTTACAATAAGATCCTGCCTCAAGTTCAATGGTGAAGGTTACAATGCCAAGTGCTAGGAAAAATAAGGCAACTGAATCTACCATTATTTTTATACCAAATTACAATGGTTTTGGTCATGAGTTACAATATGACTTATCTTTATGGTGTTTCATTAGCCCCTCTTTGTCGATGTTTTGAGGATTGACCCAAGAGACATTGATAAAGAATGCAAAACACCACCACATGTCTACCACGTTTTCTTACTATGCTTGGTTTTATAGTTGTTGAACCATGCTGAAGAGTGTTTGTGATGATGAGATAAGGTTATTATGGGATGATATGGGTGTGAAGGTCATATTTGGTTATAAGAAAATGGTCACAATGATTAATGATAAATTCCACATGTTGACATCATGGTTATAGTATGGCAGTCACATGCTTGTTGATTAGTGTAGTCTTCACAATTCGTGCTTCCAAGTGTTGGTCACTTGATAATGTTTTTGAGGAACTAACACTCCACTCCAAGGCTTCTTTGGCCATTAGGCTCCTCCCTTTTCTTTTTTGAAGCCAATGATCTAAATTTTGGGCTTCATCGGCCTTTTGACTATCTTGATAACTTATGTCCCCTTTTTTTGGGTGAAACCTTCATTGGGTTTCATTGTCAAGACTGAACTTAGTTTGGTTTTCTCATTAAATGAGATGTATTACATCCAATGAACTTGATAGTGGAGCATGATGAAGGAAATGTCATATAACCATAATTCATGTATGTTAAACATAGGTCATCATCATTATTTAGGATGCAAAAAGTTGTAATTAAGCTATCGAATTGTGGCTTAAGAGGAGTAATCAGAGTGATATGAGATAAGCACTCTTGACATGACAAGACAAGGTAACCAAATTTAGCACATCAAGGTCACATGGTAACTTGTTTCTGTGATGAGTTACACCTTTACAATGACTTACAAGCTTCATCCTATAGGCATAACTCTAAGAAAATAAGAAAATAAGACAAAGAATGCATGATGTTACAAAATATTGGATAGGGTTGCATGACCTAGTGAGACTATAGGCCACCATAGGTTATTATCACTTCAACATTTAAGGGGTCTATGCCATGTATGTCATATGTACATAGCTTGCAATTCATTCATTGTGCTAAATAGAGAGAGATAGAGAGAACATGCAGGCTCACTTACTATTAGTTGTAAAGGTCATCAATGTTAATTGTGGATTCATACTTGTAAGGAAATCCACATTAGATGTAATAAGGCTTGAGATAGGAATGGTTACTTGGATTGACCAATTCATTCCCATCGATGTTCATCAATTTGAATGCTCCATTTCCATAGGCTTTAGTAACTAGGAAAGGCCCTTCCCAATTGGCCAAGAACTTGTCCACATGCTCATGAACAACCTTAAGGACCAGGTATCCTTTCTTAATCCTCTTTTTGTTCAGGTCATATTGATGTTATTACTTCTACCTCTCTTAGTATCTTTTGATGTAAGAAAGTGATTGCATTTGCTTATCTTCCACCAAATCTAAGTCAATGGTATGTAGCTTCTTATTTTATTCATCATTGATGAAATCAGATAAAGCCACTCTTAGCAATGGAACCTACAATTCAAGAGGAAAAATAGCTTCAAATCCATAAACAAGGATATACAGGGTGACATCATTTGCAATTTAAAAAGTGGTTTTATGGGCCCAATGTGCATGGACAAGTTGCTCATGGCACTTACAGCTACTATTATTTTGCATCGTTTTAAGCAAGTTGATGATGAACTTATTGCTAGCCTTAGCTTTTCCATTGGCTTGAGAATAATATGGTGATGATAATGAATGCTCAATGCTTAGTTCTTGATAAAAGCCTTATGTTTATTAGCTATTAAACTATGGTCCATTATCTATGACTATGACTAGAGGTATGTCAAAAAAGGCTACTATGTTGTCTAGTATGAATTTATAGACTTGTTGAGATGCCACCTTTCTTAGAGGAATAGCTTCAACCCACTTTGTAAAATATTTAGTTGTAATGATGATAAAGGTATGTCCTATGAAAGACCTAGACATTATATGTCCAAGAATGTCAAGTCCCCATCATTAAAACAACCAAGTTATTTGAGTAGTATGTAACTCATTTGGTAGCACATGTATTAGGTTGTTGTGTCCTTGACAAGTATCACAAGTTTTAACCTTTTGTAGGTAGTCACTTTCCATATAGGACTAATAGTATTATAATAATCTAATCTTTGCAATCATGACTCTAGGTCCTATATGTCCTCCATGTACACCCTCATGAACTTGCTTAAGGACTATGTGGGCTTTGATTTTAGCCAACCACACTAATAATATGCCATCGTCAGAGCTTCAACATAGTGTGCTATTGGCTACAATGACATCTACTTTGATCTTTTACATACAGTATCATTTTGATGAGTAGTCAAATTCTGTAGAGATTCACCATGCATTAGGTAGAACTTAATGTCATCATACCATTCCTTTTAAGGAATAGTATCAATAGTGGCTATGGAGGTGCTTTCAGTGTTCTGCATGATGGGAATAACATAGTTTATGATTAATGAAGGTGATAAAACTATTTTTTGTTGTAATGTGATATCATATCTACAATATTATAGCTATGATATCATAGTCCATCCTATGTAATCATTGATGTAATGTCTTAGGATCTATGCAACCCTATAAATATCAACACTTGAAAGCATAATCAATAACTTTCCATTTCAACCATTAGTAGAACTCTTACAATTTTATTTCATAGTTTAGTAATAGAGTGAATGCCTACAATGTGGTGTTGAGTAGTTGTTTGGTGTTTTTATTCAAGTGAATTGTACTTAGACACAATTCATGACCGATACTAAAGATTGAGATTACTTTTCATCATTGTAGCATCTACTTAAGTTTCTATTTGTTTACTTAGAATAATTCTCTTGATTTTCTTGTTAATTACTTACATTTCCATCACTTTACTTTACAAGTTATTAGTAACTGGAATGGATACGACTAGTTTTGAGTGCTAAGTGTAGTTATCTGGTACCCCAGTAGTGATGTTGCTTAATTCACTCAATAGTAATATCACTTGGTAATCTCAATGATAACTACACGAGTTCAAGGCATGTACAGTAGGCCAGGACTAGATATCTATTGTACTAGGCTAAGTTAGCTTTATGGTTTCCTAGTTCACTAGACTTAGAGTTTTTATCTTCAACTATGTTTACCATTAGGAGTATTAAGAGCCTTACAACATCAACCAATCATATGCCTCACTAATATTTAAACCAAACACTTGAATGTCACTAAATTGTGGTAGAAAGACAATGATATTGAACTTAACATTAATTACTAGCATAATTACATTTTCCATCTATGGATTACGATCTAGTTGCATGTAGACACTAATGACTTGTATGGTAGAGTGTTGGGATACTTCCACTGATCAGCATTGGCACCATTACTAGGGATGTGTCAATGTGTGCTAAGTAATTGATCTTATAAAGTTCCTTGTATCAAGAACCACAAAGTCTATTCTTACATCTTTGATCAATTTTAATAACACACACACTGAACTAAGTGTTAAACATACAATATGGCTTCAACACTTAAGGAGAAACTATCATCTACCAAAGAGCTACAAAGAGGTAATGGTAGAACACATGATTATGATGATTGGAGTGTACCTATGCAAACAAGGATCTAATATGCTCACACTAATCCTTATTATCCTAATTTTACATTCATATTTTACCAAGATGTGTAGATAAGGTGGAGAGACTTTCAGGTTAACATTTTTTTTCCTCAAAAGCATTCAACACCAACCATGCTTCAGGTAGCCTTGATGGGAATGAATTTGAGCCATGCACAAGAAGGTTATTATGTGACCAAACACATGACTAGACCATACCAATCCACAGATGCACAAGTATGAAGAGATGCTACTATGAAGAAAAATCATGAAAATAACAAGGAAAAGAAAGTTAATCATAATGTTGTCCTAGAAGAACTTAATGGTGATGCATTTTTAGCAAAAAAATAAAAAGAAAAAAAAAACTCCACCATAATCATGAAGCCCATTTACAAATGCCTATTATATATCTGGAAGAACTTGTCAAAGTATAATTACATTTGACCCTTACAGATACACCAATAAGAGAGGTAGAATACTCTAAACATAGGTAGAACTCAAGGCCTAAAATTTATATAGGATCATAAAGAGATGAATTCTATCATAGAAGGAAAACTAGCTGACATCATTCTCCAACTGCTTCATCTTCCTCACCATGATCATTAGTAGGCTTTGATAGAAGGAAAAAATTTTTTTTGAGATCATGATAGGGAGAGACATTACCCTCATGATAGGCGTGAGTATTGTCAAAGGAACCTTGATGAAGAAGATGATGAGTATGAATTATGAAGAGACAGGAATAGATGTGAAGAGAGAGAGAGTGATATAAGTACCAAAGGAGACATCACTATAATAAAGCATATAAATCCAATGACCATGAAGAACCCCTATTGGCTACTTGTAGCATGATCAACATTAGGAAAGTAGTGTACATTCCAACTAGGCATATGAGGGATAGCTACATTGAGCAACTCGATATGAATAATATTCCTAAGTTTGAAGGTAGATATAATGCAAATCCACAACATCACCTTCAAGCATTTCATGATGCCCGAGCCCTTAAAAATATTGAAAGTGGTTGGTAAAAGCTTTAGTTGTTACCCAAAACACTCATTAAAGACGCAGAGAGCTGTTACAAATCATTCAAACCTAAATCAATCAGAGGATGGAGTACAATGTGCAAACTCTTCAATGAAAAATATCAAATCTATTCAGGGGTATTAAATCTTAGAAAAAAAATCTAGGGATGGAAACAAGGGACATATGAATCCCTTGATGCAACAATGGATAGATATGACTCTCTTCTACATAAATTTCTAGGCGATGGATTTTTCCAAAGGGAGTAACTTAGGAAAATTGTTGATAGGTTGAGGAATAAAATTAGAGAAAACCTTGGGGTCTATGACTAAGAAGGACTATTAGAAATTATTTCCCATCAAATCTAGAGGCTAATAGACAAAGTGGTAAAGAGGAAGGTGAGTTGAAAAAGAGAGAATTAGTTGAAGAATATAATCAAGATCCATGTATCACAAAAAGAGATGTACAAATGTGTAACAAGCAAGATGAAGAAACCTTGGAAGAGGTGATCTAGAAGAAAACTCTACCAATTCAAAAATATATCCATGATATAGAAACTAAGGTAGAAAAGATGTGGGACTTAATGGACGAAAAGTTCACTATATCTCTAAAAATTGTAGAAGAAAGACCTGAACAAGCCTTCAATAAGGACAAGGAAAAGAAAAAGAAAAGAGATTATGGATGTGAAAACTACAAATAGAAAGAAAAAGTTTCTTTAGTCAAAGAATGTATTTACTCAAGCTTAGAAGATGAGAAAGGATGCAAAGTGTACTAGTACAAATGTCCTAAGGGATGTTGCCCTGTGGTGGCCCACATGCAAGAGTTTGGAGCATATGCGCTTAACCCAAGATTTATTAAAAAGTAGATGCCAAAGCAATTACCTTACCCTCAAGGTAATTTTAGATAGTCCATCCAACCAACTTACTACCTAAGTGGAGATTACCCTTAATCATAGGAGTAATACTAGTAGTAGTGGCAACAACCACAAGCATGTGCAATGCCATTGTTGAGGCAATAGTTTCCATATAGGCAACCAAACCCTTATGGATACTATGTGCAGTGTCCAATCTCTTTAGGAAACACAACAGTTCACACTTCTCACTATTATCTAGCTGAGTATTATAGACCTATCACTCCAAGGATTGATTCCAATCCATATGTACATCAACCAATAGCTAGTTTATTAGGTTAGTTATCCAATATTTAATTGTTGATGCCACTACCTGTAATGAAAGGGGAGCTACCATCACAACCTTAGTAGAGAAGTGCTACAAGGGTAGTGAACACATAGATAGAGGATCATACTAGAAATACTAAATACAAATATGAGAAATGTCCTTATTTTTAGGATGAGTCTAGAAAGAGGCAATAGAGTTAGGACTTTTAGGACTTTAGTAAATCATGTTCCTTATATGATAGATCCTCTTATGAACACTATGCTTCTACAACAATCAAATTAAAAAGTTACAATTTTCATGCTAATAGATGTAGAATTAGACTAGATAAAGGTAGGGACACTTCCCAAGAAAAGAATAGATTTAGGAATTCCTCTAATTTCTTTGCAAATTGTTGAAAATTCATAATGCAAGGCTCTACTTGACTCAAGTTCTAAAGTAAATTTGATCTCTCAAAGAACATAGAAGGCATGGAGCCTACCACCCTTAAAGAAATGCAACATAAGATTAGATCTAGTAGATAAATCTATCACCATTCCTTTGACGCAAATAGAAAATGTGGTGACCACTATCAATGGGTAGTCTTATCTGGTAGATTTCTTAGTGATCGATATAAAGAATGACAATGAGAGATTTTCTATCATTATGGGAAGAGCATGGCTTAGCATAATTGATGTTAAGTTAGGAATGAGAGATTTATTTATGGAAATTGCTATGGAAGACGAGCAATGATCCATACATATGCAAAGAATTTCATGCATAACTAAAGAAAATGAAGGGTATAGTTGTGAACTGAAACTTTAGAATGTCAACACAGTTCTTACACTAGCCCAGAATAGATGTGAGAAACAAGTGTGTGTACAAGAATGAACAAGGGCCACTAAATCAAAATATATCTAGTGGCCAAAAACTGAGACAATAAAACCATCCAAAACATGCATGGAAATGTTTGACTCACTTATTAACTCCTATTCTAAGAAAATGATCCAAACTAAGAACTCACAAAAGGATATCATAAACTATAATCATACACCAACAGATAATGAAAAGAAAGGCTTAAAATTTAAATTTAAGAATAAACAAGAAAGTATAGTTGGGCCTTCTAAGAGGTAAATACCATCTAGTCCAATGGGATATATATCCTCAAATGATCAAAATTCGATTACCATGAATATTACTTGGGATAATAACTGAAAAACTAAATCACTAAGGATGCTAAATGAGAAACCTAGAGGAGTGAGATTTTGCAATGAAGAGGATGAGTCACTACTCGAAGAGTTGGTGAATAGGAAAACCTTGCCGCTTCAGAAACTAACAATTGAAGTAGTGGATCTAGATGGTGAAGGCAAAAGTCAATGAGGTAGTAGCAACCACGGCGGCAGCAGCAACCACGGCAGCAGCAACCACGGTGGCTGCAGCAACCGTTGCAGCAACCACGGCCGCGGCAACCCCGGCAATTGCGGCAACCGCGGCAGCAACCACGGCAGCAATAACCACGGCGGCTGCAGCAACCACGGTAGCAACCACGGCCGTGGCAACCTCGGCGGTTGCAGCAACCGCTGCCACAACCGCGGCAGCAACCACGGCGACGTCAACCACGGCCGCGGCGACCTTGGCAGACGCTGCAACTACGGCAGCGACTACGACGACCGCAACCCCGGTGACTGGGGGCACCATCGCGGCTCATTCCTATTCTGACAACACCCTGCGGCTTCGCATCCGCCACCCCCTACCGAAGGCGTTCATACCATGGAACGAAGCCTCATCGGCCGCTTCATCTCCCGGGGGAGCCATCCTCGGCTTGATCTGATACGCCGCTGGGTCAAGGAGCAGTGGAAAATCGAGGACGTTACTGTCCGAAGCCTATCGGAGGATCTGCTCCTCTTTGTCCTCCCCTCCTTGCAGGCCCGCGACTTCATTCTTCTTAGGGGGCCTTGGTTCTATGGGGCCCGTGGTCTCGCTTTGACCCCCTGGCACCCCGGTGCCCCCAGAGAACCCGATCTGTTTACCCGTGCCCTGGTCTGGATCCGGGTAGGCAGCATTCCGTGGGAATTATGGAGCCTTGAGTTCTTACAGGAGGTGGCGGGGCATTTCGACGAGTTCATCGCCTTTGACCAAGTCATGGGGTCGCTGGAGCGGATGAGCTTCACTCGTTTCTGTGTCTGGAAAACCCTGACTACGACCGGCCTCGTTTGGGAGGTCGTCTTGGAACTCCCAGGGGGGAGGAATCCCTCCGAGTTACCTATGAAAACATGGACACTAGGGACCATATGCTGCATGGCACGGCCCCCCGAACGGACCAGCCAGACCGATGCGGGTGCTGTGGTAAGCCAGGCCATCGCGAGGCTGATTATCGGTTTTGCAGGCCCCGATCGAATAACCTAGCCCGCCAGCTTTT
>MNCI01024428.1:1211609-1246104 GCA_015680685.1 Gnetum montanum | reverse complement strand
CGTGTGGGGGGCTGGGTTGGTGTGGGTGGGGAAGTATGGGGTGGGGGATGGGGATGTTGGTCTAGTACATGTACATCCAAAAATTTGAGTCAAAATTTTCTAACACCCAAAAGACATTATAAAGGTTAAGTATAGAATAATAATAGGAACATCATCATTAACTAACCAAATTGAAGTTAAAGAAGTTAACCAATCCTCCCAATTAATCATACGAGATAGACAAGGACATAATAAATGAGAAAATGATAATTATGGAAGGTTATAATAATTAAAAGCATAACACTTAAGAGGTTTCTCTTTGAAATTTTTTAAACTCTGCAATCATGCTAAGATAAGAACTTAATCAAACCAACAAAGCAAGAAGGATAATGAACTATTATAAATTAATGAGAACACTTTAATAATCCTAAACTCATATTGATTGCAGATGGCCCCAAAAAGACTAGTAGCTAAAGGACCTTCTAAACAAGGTGGAAACAAACCAAGAGGCCATGGGAGAGGCCAAGTGGGAGAATAAACCTTATCAGTTGAACATGCAGATCAATAGGATTAATCATTTAGCGTCCACCAACAAACTCTTGCTACTGAGCACTCCATGCAAGTAGAGGCAAAGGCACCACTAGTACCAGAATAGCGAAAATGCGCCATGTTGTCCAATGAATGCCTCTAGGCCATCCATGAGAAATCCATCATGTCCATGGTCATTGTGGAACTTAACTTTCACTTGTTCATAGAGTTTATCTTAGAAGTAGTAAAACATAACTCCAAGCATCTCCCCTATGGCCAACATTGTAAGTAGTGTAGAATGCTACCTGGAAGAAGTTTATCAATTTTGGAAGAGTAAACAAGATGATGCCACTATGAAGATAGAAGAAGTTTCAATTTCTTATTCAATTGAAGTAATTACCAAAGACTTAAATATTCCAAATGAAGGGGCTAATGTGGCACAAATTTCAACTAGATTAGACACCAATGCAAAAAAACTATGGTTGTAGAGAGCCTATGACAAAGAGAATAAGGATTATTGTGAACTTTTAGTAGAAGAAAAGATTTATTTCAAGATTGGAACTTATCATTTGTTCCCAATGAAGCATCCTAACCAAATCTCAATGTATGCAACTAGAGGAAGTGTGATCCTAATGGGAAAGTTCAACGACAACATTGCACAACTAATATTTCTTGAGATTCAGAGACAATTTGACAAGAAAAAGGTAGGAAAACCAACATTGCCATTCCCTTATCTAATAAGCAATTTTTTCAAGAAAGTAGAAATCCTAGGCTACACCAATGATGTCCTTAAAAAGCCCAAAATGCTTCCTTTACTGAAATGTCTAAACTAGTACCAATGAAGAAAGATCAACTAGAAAAGCCAATGGATACTGAGGGAGCTACAAGTTTAACTATTGCTAATAATCTACTACCTACCAGGTAGTAGCAACAAGCAACACCCATAAGATAGAAAACTATTGGAGACAGACCTAAGCAGTAAGCTCCACCACCATCGCAACAATACTACAAACCTTCAATGAGCCATCTATGTCATATCATAGATACCATTAGTTAGGGAATAAGGAAACATGTTAATATTTACAAAGTTAGAGAAAGATCCATCATGCCCATAGTTTCTACAAATCATACTAGTGGGAAAGTACTACTAAAAATAGGAGAAGAGGATGAATAAGAAAAATAGATTTTCAGGAATCCTATGTCATTGCAAGTAATGCTAGAGACTAGTGAAGGCATCATTGTAGTAGTTATGTAGCATTGGGATGTAGTAGGGGCTACAAAGGTCATCACTGATCACATAAAAAGATCATTCAACATTCTCGTTATGCCACTGGCTAATATTTTTGGAGCAATAGATGCTCAAATGTTCACTGGTAACTCAATGACTTCTACCAAGCATGAGAATATCCTAGATAGACTACTTTAAAATAGTATGACTAGGACAATAGTGGGAATGGATACTGGTGCTAGGACAATTAGAATTAGTTAGTAAATAGTTAATGAAAGTTAGTTACTTAGTTCTCTTCACCTTTCCCTATTAGCATAAGGCATTAAAAGATAAAAGATATAAAAATCATATACCTCAAACTTACTTAACCATACAACCATGACAATACAAGTAAGTTTGGGAAGATAGTGATTGATTAACCTTAAGTGTTCCACTAGGGCGCATAAGCACTTAGTCCTTGGAGTTCGACCAGATCGCACGTGAGCCCTCGTATTCATATGGTTGAGTGTAGGGGTACCTTGCCACTCATCACTAACTATGAAAAGAAACTACAATAGTTCTACTAAGGGTGGAAGGAAAAAGTTATTGATTATGCATCATAAGTGTCAATATTTATATCACTACATGCATCTCGAGACATCATCTTAATGATGACACAACATGGATTATGATATTGTATATACAACATCATTACCATGATATCATAGGTACGATATTATTAGGTAGCAAAAATTAACTTTATCATACCTCCATGACTAAATCAGAACTCGTCCTTAAGTAAAAAAAAATGAGGATGGAGTCCCTTACAAAGTTGGGAGGTAGACTTGACTGTATATAATTGACTTACTATTTACATGACTTGGAATGCCACAATGGTATTTTTACAAAATGACATAGTTACATGACAAAAGAATAAAAAATAAAATTTGAAGTAGTGTAATGTAGTTCATGTTCTAGGTAGTGGAGGCTCTTCCATCAAATTCTTTCTCTTATCATCAAGCCTCTGAAATTGATATCTGTTTAAGAGTGGTTCAGTTTCTCTTCTTCTATCCTTAAGTCATGTATCATTGAAGCTTATTGTGTAATGTTGGATGAAGTAGGTACATCCCATGGGCATGGTAGTTGCAAAAACATTTTATTTGCCTTCATGTACCAAGGTACAAACTACCATCTCTCTTCTTTAAATGCTCTAGCTATCTTTCTAAGTTCTTGATAATTAAACATGTGACATGCCAAGTTTGTTGGTACATATTTTTACCCATGGTAGTTGGCATTGACAACTTCTAGTTTAGAGTTTGCCACATGCAACTTTTGTAATGCTTCTTTTCTATAATGCTACCTACTACTCTAACTCATTCTAGGGCCTACTTGCTATTAACATGGCCAAGCTATTGTATTTAAGATTAACTAACACCATGTATTCTGTAAGGTCTTCAATCTATAGGTCTTTATTTTTCACTCCTGCCTTGTGGATGTGGACTAAACTATTCAAGATGGGTTGCCAATCTAGATTTTGTGTAGAAAGAGAACTGATCTTAACCTTTTCCATCTAGATCTCTTTTTCATTGATTTTCTTATACATGTCCACCTAATCTTTGAAATGCTATTTGAGTCTTTCGTGCTTCTTGGCCTCATTTTACCATGCACTTATTTTGATTATTAAGTTCTAGTGAATGACATGGACTTCTCTTATTGATAAGATTCTATTCTCATGGGCCAAGCAACCCATGTCTTGGTTGACACAGATGAAAAACCACAAATATTTGCATGTTATATCTAATTTTCATCATGTAGCTTTCACCCCATAAAACCCAAAGTAAAACTTCATTATAAATGTGAAGATTGTGATCCATAGTGAACAATTTTCCATGCTTTATAGTTTTGGGGATAGAAATGCCTCATAAGTGGTAAAAGCCTCAGCCCTCAAGTGAAAAAAGTTATAGCCTTTATATTTAGGGTTGAGGGGGTCAAAATGCCTTTTGGAATGTCAAAAAAGGTAATTTGATGGGTTTTATGTGGGGTATACACTTTTCCATGCTGGAAACACATGTAGGGGGTATATCTCATCTACCCCTAGCATGGAAGGATGGGGGATTTTTGAAACTTTTCCCCTTTAGTGTGGAGACTACATGCATAGCCTAGAAACCTTCCCCCCTCAATGNCCCCCCCCCCCCCTCACCCAATGTGGAGTCTTTACCTCTAGCATTGCAAATTGCATCCCCCAGCATGAAAGCCATAATAGCCAGATTTCAACACCTCATGAACTTAAACATTGACCAACTACTTTAAAAATCATGGTGGAGAGCTCAGTGTGGAAGATTCATCTCCAACATGGAAGGTGTGCCTCGGTTACTACTTATAGTAAATAGAATGGCCATAGGTTGAAGCACTTACTATGTATAGTAACACCTCCCTTCCCCCCTAGAAAAAGGGCATCCATCTCATGTGAATTTGGCAGCCAATTTGCAGCCATTTTATAGTCCCATTCATGGCCCAAAGAACTTATAAAAGCCAACCTCAAACACCATTTATGGTTTCAGTAATTTTGTTCTCATGGTTGGACTTTTGACACTTGAATACATTGAGTATACAAGCAATATTCCTAGTACTAATTCCACACTTGGGGCATTCTTAAGCACTCAAGATCTTTTTTAAGTTCCCATACTTGCATTCTCTTGAACGCCAGTGTAAAGGCATTATATCCTTGAGACTTGTAAACTTTTGGTGTCAAAGTTACATTTTTATGGCTCCCATGGCTTAGTGTGGAGCAATCTAACAACCAAATTTCTCACTTTTCTCAGCCTCCTAGTAGTGATCTAACTTGTAGATCTAAGGTTGCAGTAGAGGAGGTTCGATAGCATCAGAAGTGGCTTAGCATCCAAATCTTGGAGTAGATCACATCAGCTTCAACAGGCTTTGAATTCCTTCATAAGTGAATTCTCTTTCTGCTCATCTAGGTATCATTTGTACACATATCTCTAACTCACACTTTATTCTTTCTCAATAAATTTTTAAGTTTTGGGTTTTGTGTATGAAATATATTTGTTTATTATTTGTGCATTATTTTAGATCTACTATCAATTTTGCATCCCATTTTATTTTATTACCATGCTTTGCATTTTTGTAAGTCCTTGGTTGATCTAGTAGATTGGTCAGGGCATTCCAAATCCCATTTTTTCTCACAAAAGGCCTTGGGGATTCGAAGGTTAAGAAACTGCTGCACTAAGCACCTTTAGGTTTTTTAGTCACTGAGGTTTTCAATTACAATAGTTTTTCTTAGTGTTAGAAGGAGGGCCTTCTTCTAAATTTTGTTACTAGATCTATTCTTTTCCATTGCCAACGTTACCATTCCAAGCTTTTCCTTAATTTTTGCAACCAAAACTTGTAAATCTACCTCATAATCAATGCTATAATTCATCCTCCTCTACTCCCAAGGCCCAACATGGGAGTGACAAGTGTTTGGGCTTTGAAATTTTTACAGCAACTGCTATGAATTTCTAAAGCCACCGTTGATTTTTCTTGGTGCATTTCCTTATCCTCCTTAGCTACCAAAATTCCCCTATAGTAGAAACCTCAACATGGAAGCTATAGGTGGTTTGGGTGATGAAATTTCACAACACTTATTGTGAATATTTTCAACCAATTTCTCCTATTTCTAAAGTAAGTGGTTCAACTCTTCTGGAAGCCATCCAACTTTCAGAAGTTGGCTTTGCCCCTTATTTTCTTCAAGCTGAGAAAATTGACAACTAGATAAAACTAATTTTAGTGGAGAAACCCAAACTTTCCACTTTGGTTTTTCAGCCTTTCCCCTTTGTCAACGTTGGATTAGGAGGTATGAGATTTCCATTATCTCACCCCCCTTTTACCCCTTGCCACACCCAACATAGAAGTAATTGGAAAGCCTAGCATGGGAGAGGCTTAACACCAGCTTCTCCAAAACCAAAATTACAAATTGAAAGCCTTTTCCTATTATTTTTGTAGTTAAAACTTCTAAAAGAGCAACATCACCCCTTCCCCCCCTATGATCAAAACTGTAGTGTGGAAGTTGTAGGTGGTTGGGTGGCGACTTTTCACAACACTTGCTGTGAATTTTTCCTCCAAAGCCAGTGTTGAAGCTTTTTCATCCTTTTTCTTTTTGCTATCAATTTTTTTTTAGTTTATAAAGTGGGTGGTGTAGCCCTTTCAAAAATTACCAAACTTTTGGAAGTTAGCTTCCCCTCCCCCCCAACCCCCCCTCATCAATGTTGAGGTAGAAGGTATGAGATTTCCATTATCTCACCCTCCCCTTCTTTCTTCCCTTGACATACCCAACATAGAGGTAGTTGTGAGGCTAACTTGGGTGAGGCATGAAACTAATGTTTCTAACTTTCCATTCTTGGTAAGGGGGGAAATCCGTCTAATCCCCCACTTACTAATTATAGTAAGCACCTCATTTTTTGTCATTTTCATTTTCTTTAAAAGTTTTGAAATTCCATTTGTTGGAATTTACATCTATTTTACCATTTATAGCCTATTTTTAAGTCATTCTCAACACTATAGTCATGTCTTTCCAATAGTCCACCAGATTGTCCTTCATCCTCACTAGAAAAGATCATAGCTAGTAAGCCATAAGGGTCTATGAACTCAAAGACCCTACCATCATTGAGTGTAGGTGATCTTTGAGGGTCAAAGGGGAGAGTCTTGATTTTGCAACCATAAATGAAGATTGTTATAACTTCATTTGTGCTAGAATACAAGTAAGCATGCTCATTCCACGTATTGAAGCAAAGGTCAAAAGAGAGTTTGAGCTCATACATAGGAGTGGGAAGGAGTACATCCCTTCCCCATATGACCAAATTCCCCTTAACAAAATCTATGCTAGCATCCTAGTTTAATTTATTACCATGGAAGAGGAAGATGACAACCATAGCTTTGACGAACAACAGGAAAAGGAGGATGAATTTAAGATAGGATCTAAGCTTGAAAACATCCTAGGAAGGTTGTTCCAACAAACATTTCCCAAGGTCACAAAACCTTCCTCTAATGCTTTTTCTTTCTTCATGGGCATGGTGCCACCATCTTTCACTTCTTCCTACCTTGCTATGATGGAACCCACACTAGTTATAGCCAAACATCAAACTCAACCAACACCATAAACAAAAAACTATAATACATCAATCCCATTTAAAATTTAGTCTCGATATATAAAATCATTGATGGTGGTTTTTAACATCACAAATTCATTAACTGCTCATGTTGGATCCAGAATGGAACCCCAAGAAACACAAGGGTCACACACCCCATTTGTCTAATTTGTGCCTCTAGTACCGGCATAGACATCTTTTTCTTTGTTTGGTCCATAAGCTACGATCATGAAACAACCTCTTTCTTCCATCTTGTAATCCATAGCAAAATCATAAGCCTCACAACAAATGTCACAGCCATATGTGCAAACTCCATAACCAATAGGGCCATCATAAGGTCTAGATTAAGCCTTCCAGATGATCCAAGACCTCACAAAGGAGTTGAAAAAGCTTAAAGCCTCTACCTTACAAACTATTAAGATTATCAACTTCTAACAAGATGATCCCATAAGTCCTGTAGTCCCACCATTAACACTTCCTCTTGGTGTCCCTATTCCCCAATTTAGTAAATATAACAAAGAAGGTAATCCTAATGCTCACCTCATTACATATTGATCTGAATGTTTACTCTTGTAGCCATGGCCTCATTGACTGGAAAAGCACTTGATTGATATTGCACATTACCTAGGGGATCCATATCCTCTTTAGAAGACTTAATAGCCTAGTTTGTTAACTACTTTAAATATAACTTGAAGTCTAACACAATGCTTGACCAACTCATGAAGGTCAAGTAGGGGTCCTTAGAACCCATACAGAAGTTCATCCAGTGATGGAATGGACTACTAAATAATATAGTAGAGCCTATACTTGAAGGCTACTTGTTAGCCATATTTAAGGGAGTAGTTAATGACTTCATCAAGTTTGAACTCTACTACCTTAATCCATGGTCCTTCAACTAGACATGCTCTTAAACTAAAAATATAGAGGATGCTACAGAGGATAATCATGATCCAACCTATATAGCATATAAAAACCAACACATTTGAAGAGATAAAGAAAAGAGTAGATAAAAAAACATGACTATAACATTAATTACCAAAGAAACAAATATCACAAACTAGGGGCTAAAGGCCAATCCACCCAAGGCCCCCACCAATGACCATAATAACCAACCATTAGCCTCTAGGGCCACTACAGTAATAACAACCAAACCTAACTTTGAAAGAAAGGATACATCCAAATACATTGCCTCACCTATGAAACCATCAAAGTTGTTAGACCAACTATTAAAAAGTGGATGCATACAACACGAAGAAATGATTGAAGCCACTTGCAAGAAAAATGAAAAACATTTTGAAATAGCCAATGATCCCACTTGGACAATAAGGGATGATCCCCAGTTGCCTAGATACTTCAAGCTAGACTGCTTCTGCAATTATCATCAATTGCCTGGTCATGACATAAACTTCTACCTTATGCTAAAGGATGACCCACAAAGGATGATAGATAGGGGGAGTTGGTCTGATATGCTTTCAACCTAGTTCGACCAAAAAAAAAATCGATGCATGTTTACAAAGACTCATTGAATGATAATGGTAGCCCTTATGTTATTTCAGTATTCAACATTGATGGAAATTAAAGACCTACAAGAGAACCATTCATGATTCAAGCACCCCTCTACAATGAAAGGGCTCCTTTAGATTTCCATGACTCAAGATCGCCCTTCGTTGTAAGAGTACCATCGTGGGTGCCTCCAAGGGAACCTTTTGTCAATAAAGACCCCCAACCCAATACAACCCAACTAGCCATAGCCCAAACAACTACATAACGACCCCTTGTGGTGTCCAATGCTACTACTTTTTCCTCACAACCAATGGTTGACAACCAAGAAACTTTAATGAAACAAAGGAAGAAGCATAAGCAAAAGCCTAATAGAAAGGGTGACAAGCAGATAAAGGCATGAAAGGAAGTGGGCCCACCAAAGCTAACTCCCATTTTGGCTATAGCCATGACCTCATCAACCCCAACCCCTTTATTGAACAAGCCACAAGAGGATATCAAAGCCCATAACCAAAATAATAAGAAAGAGCCACAACCTAAAGCCAAAGTTCACATTTTGGGGCACATGGAGAAAGTAAAGCACAATTGAGGCAATAAGCCCATGACTAATGATAAAAGCTTCCTTAGTGCAACAGACCAAGTTAGGCAATCCCTCAAGAAAAAAAACATAACTTTAAGCTTATATGATTTGATCATAACTTCTTCACACATCATGAAGTGCTAGTCAAAATGTTGACCTTCATCCTTGTTAGTGAGGATATCCCCACTAATGAGGAATCCATCCATGCAGTGATGGTTCCTCCCTCATCAAAGGAAGATAAGTCAACATCCTTAATGTTTTGCGATAGTGAAATTAACATTAATCCCCAAAATGGTGAGGCAACTATAGCTCCTTTATTCATAACCATATGCATAGTATAATTTAAAATACATTAGGTCCATGTTGATGATGGAGTTTCAACCCATGTCATCCCATGCACCATCGTTGAATGCTTGGGCCTAACTGAGCAAATATGACCTACAACCATTGCAGCTCTTAAGTCTTTCAATGGATCAAGAGTTGTGGTCAAGGGATCTATCTCCTTGAATTTTTTAGATGGGATGTAATTCCCCACAACCACCAATTTCTTGGTGGTGGAAGAAACACCAAAATTCAACTTGACCTTAGGAAGACCTTGGTTGGCTCAATTAAGAGTTGTGTCCTTTCCCATCCATCAAGAAATTCACCTTCCTTATGAAGGTGGTGAAATCATCATTGATGGTGATAATGCTATTCCCTTATGATGAGTGGTGAGGTACCCCTACACTCAACCATAAAAATACGAGCACTTCATGCATGATAAAGTCAAACTTCGCAGACGGACTAGTTGTGGTATCTAGATAGTTACTCGTAGATCGTAGTTTGCTGTCTTCCCACCTTGACTAGCATTAGCTTTGTCACGTATGGTTTAGTCCAGAGCGAGGTGTATGATGTGTTCCTACACTAATGCTACTCCTAGGTATGATGGGAAATAATATCAACTAAGCTAGGAGAGAGAGGTTGAGAGAGAGAATCTAAACTAGCCTAAGTGTGATGAGCATCCATTCCTTAATCATCCATACATATCTTGGACCTCGTGCATGACTACCATTGGGATTACCAAGCGCATGGCCTAGGTACGCTACTGGGTTACCAAGTAGTAACACTTAAATGCTTGTGATTAACTCGTACTCATTCCGTATTACTAGGAGATAAGGGTAGAGAGATATTAACAAAGAAAGAAATAAATAACAATAACAATTAAATAATTAAGCTAAGTGGATGCTACAATGATGAAGTAATCTCGATCTTTATTGTCGGTTATGTGCATGTCCAAGTATGTCACACTCAAATAAGGATGCTGTACAATTACAATCATCACACTGAGGGCATGCACTGAGAGAAAGGGTTGAGAGGAAAAATTGACAAAAAGTCCCTACCTTAATACTAAAAACTTAAAAAACTTAAAATTTTTTTAAAATTAAAAACTTCTTTACCAAATCTACCTACCTCTTATTTATAGATGAGGAGATACGCTATGATATGGCATACATGAGATCACATCTAGGTTGTGATATTGTGTATGCGATATCATGGGTGCGATATCCCAGCCAACAATTCATGACTCATCATACCCCCATGACTTAATGAAAACTCGTCCTTGAGTTAAAGTGAGAACAAGCTCCATTGATTAAATAGTGGATAGGTATGGGATTATTAATTGACTAGAATGGATTCATGCCGCAGTGTGGAATTAAAACAAAATTGAGACACAACATGAAGAATGCAAAAGAAAATCCTATAAATACAAAATTGGGTGGAACTCATGTAGTTCCTGGTGGCAGTGGCTCCTCCATGGGTGCCTTTCCCTTGTCTTGTGCTCCAGGTCTTTGGATTTGATGGCGTTGAAGTATGACCTAGAGTTTCTCCTCTTGTAAGGCCTTGAGTGCCTTGGCATATGCATAAGTTTGCACTTGTGCCATAGAGGCATCCCAAAAAACCTTCTCTTTTTCTTTCATCACCCTTTTATTCTCTGTCAACAATTTATTAAGTTGCTTAGTTTTGAAAGTGTCCAGCTGGTTTTGAGCAACCTTTGGCCCTGTATTCGGAAGGTTTAATACTTCCGAAATGGCTTGAACAAAGAAATCAATAGTCACACCACAAATGTTAACCGTGGCACCTTCTTCTTTGTTGTGCCAAAATTGGTACGTTTTCCCTAAGTACTAGGCACTGCTCTTAGAGAGGGTAGGCCACAATGGGGACCCTTTGAGGTGATCCCTAATAGCCTTTAGAGCAAATTTTGCAAAAGGTCCAAATTTTAATTCCACGATCACCATAGTTAATATGGACCTTTCATGAATGGCCTGAATATAATCTTGGAGCAACATGAGATGTCGGCCCTATTCAAACACTGCAGATGCTTAATATTATAATCACACGGGGCCAATCGTTAGTAAGGTTGTTACCAAAGTTAGGTTATACCTTACTGCTTGCCTTAATGAATTTGTTTTATCTCCATGTGATGTTACTTATTAGGAGAAAATGTCCCCGAAAGATTATAATATTGAATCCTCTTTGCTTAGGTGGTTTCCAAATCTAGTTTCCCAATATAACTAAGAAGATGAAATTGTTTTTGGTGCATTTATCCTTAATTTGATAGCTAATTACCCTTAATAATTTCCTTTGGGTGATGACAAATTTCAAAAACTTTATGCGCTATTCAGTGTGTGCCCCTCCCCCATGACTAACCTGAACACTCTGGGTTCAAGTAGGTTCAAACGGAATGAAAATCAGGGTACCAGCAATTGAGTTATAGATATGAAAGCAAGGGACGCACAATCGCGAGTCGTAGAGAGAAATTTGAAAAAATTCCCCTGCATGAACAATTGCAAATGATGTTGATTAGCACAGGGGGGTCACATATATATATATTTTTGGGACTCAATATCGATGTTAGGGAACTTTATAGAATGTACCAAATTTTTAATATTTTTCTAAAATTAAACGATGTAAACTAAGGGCATCTAGACAAGTGTTAAAGGGTTCCCAGGTAATTCAACTAGTTCTGAAGGCACGAAAATTATGATGGTGTGGAATTTATCAATAAGGACCTCGGATGGTAAGGGAGAGAAAAAGGCTATGTGATGGTTCATAGGAACATTTGAATAGGAGGGATAGTAATAAGGGAAAGAATATTGTTGACAATATGCTGAGGGTAATAGATGATGTGCAGAAGATGTGTTATGAGTGAAAACTACAAAAATCACGCAAGTGGGTTCTCCCTAAAGTAGGTTCCAACTTATAATGCCCTTGCATAACCACACCTTAAAATGTTTGTAGGCACTAGAAGGGTTAAATGTAATCCACACTGGTTCCACAAAACACACACATGTAAGTATCACCAGAATGAGGTAAGAATGCTACGCTATACAAGAGATGAGCTAAAATTTCATGAACAGCTAGATGAGATAGACTATAGAAGGGATTGTAGAGATTGGAACATGAGGTAATTGACCTAGGGCATAATGAATCCTATATGTAATGCATGATTAATGTGTCATTAACCCGTCGTTCCAAGATCAGGACCAAGTTCATTCCTCTGGTTAGTGAAACCACATTGTTTCATCCCATGATGAGCGACGATGAGAGTACCATAAGAACAAGGTGTATGATCACTTGGCATTTTGTAGGAGTAATTTTGGCTTTGTGGCATGTTCTTTGTTTTTCTTCTTTGAATGCTGAATCTAAAGAAGCCGCCAACCCTTAGGCATGGGTGCATGTCTTTTTGGTCGGACCCCCTAGAATAGCATTGGATTTTTGAGTGCCTTATGATTACTCTTACTCCCTTTTTGCATTAGATCTACAAGGATCTTAGTACAACCACATTCTGTGATAACTCTCACAGACGTCACCAAAGAGAATCCGCAAGTCCCCTTGATGTCATACCCTAATCATTCCCTCTTGATCCATCCTTCTTCATTCTAGGTATAATGATCACAAAATTAATTTTAAGTTTTAAGACTGTCAAGAATATCATTGTACCCTTGAATAGAACCTCTTATTTGTAGAATTAATGAGTGGGTGTAATGGGCTCACTATCCAAATAATTGATCACTTGAGACTCGATAACATAGAACAAATCTCAACCAACGAGCCACATGAGTGTTTTATTTGTAGATGAGATTACTTACAAAAAGATAAAAAGACAAAAAAATAAAAAGACAAAAAGGTAACAAAAAAGAAATTGAAAAACTGGAAAACAAAAAATTGTAAAATTAAAGAAAATAAAAAATATTTATTAATCTTGCTTGTTATTAGAATGGGGGATATCCCCCATAACTAAACGGTTGAGCATGGCATGGATTAATAAAT
Organism: Gnetum montanum; assembly: GCA_015680685.1. Classification (NCBI taxonomy): domain Eukaryota; kingdom Viridiplantae; phylum Streptophyta; class Gnetopsida; order Gnetales; family Gnetaceae; genus Gnetum; species Gnetum montanum. The sequence continues at coordinate 1,232,855 of MNCI01024428.1, read as the reverse complement.
GAAAGATGAGGATCCTTGCATGTTGGAAATATCGAAACTTGGTCATACTTACCCCATTGGGGTCCACACACCTGATTATAGTAAGCATAGTGGGGAAATTTATAAGATGTGGTTCCCAAGTAAAGAGTTGAACCACTATGATACTTGAGACTGGAAGATGGTATGCAAGGATCGGGATGTCGCCTTCCACGGATGTATTCATTGGTTGTATGGTTGTTGGAGTGTTAATTGGTGGCCTTGATGAAGTGACACAAGGTGTTGGGTTCGAGGAGAAGGATGCACCACAGTGTTGGACTTGTGCTAAGTTGGAGAATGCAGTGGCCTTGGAACTCTGTTGTCCCTTCCTACAGTCATGTCTAAAGAAGGGACACCTTTGATGTTGAGGAGGTCTCTCATTGCTGTTGGCAATAGCAGCACAGGTAACATTTGTGGGTTGTTGCTATGGTGCAGACACTTCAGGAATAGTTGGTGGTGATGTAGAAGGACGGAAAGGATGAGAATGTTGAAATTTAGGAGAAGTGTAAGGTACACAAGGTGGTGGTTGTGTTGAGGACATGGGCTGATAGTACTGAGGAGAATAATAATGTGGCGAGATAGAGTATGTTGACCCAGTTGGGGAAATAGGATGTTGGACTAGATAAGCATTTGGATTCGGATGATACGAAGGGTGTTCCCAGTTTAGGGATGTCTTCCCTCATGACTGGGATTTTTGCCACTATGATCGAACATAGTATCTTTGTACGAACTCTGGGTGTAACATGCTTCCCTAATGCTCATATAAATGTAACAAGATTGGGCATTGGCCCTTGGGGTGATCGTACAGGCAAATGTTGCATTCATACGTATGATTGGCAGTTGAGCTCTTATTTTCCTCATCCCTTCTTTCCAATTGTCTAATGATATTTTGTCTTGCTTCTCGAGTTGTCAAAACCCTATCTCCAATAATATTGATATATTCCCCACACTATTTATGCATCCATTCTAGCATCTTATTGATCTTTTCCTCGATTTCTTCTAATGATTGTTGTACTGGCAAAGATGGTTCTTCCTCCTTGAGATCGGTTGATTTCTCCTTTTTGTGATTATGGACCTCTGTTAAGTTGAGATTTTGGTCCCGTTGATGTTTTTCAACACTCTCCAATTTAGCTATTTCTCCTTCTTCTTTTGCTATGCTCTTAATAAGCTCTTGGAATTGATGGGTTCGTAGTTCGTATAGTTGACCTTGGGCATACATCCCTAGGGTCTCTCTTGTTTCATTATGAATCCCATCAATGATATGGTACATTAGCCTTTCCTCGAAGAACTCATGGCCTGGACAGTTGTTTAACAGTGCATAACATCTTTCTAAGGCCATGTCCAAGGATTCATGTTGTGCTTGTTTCCACTCTTGGATTTGTTTCCTCAAGGCTGATACTCTTGCGTAAGTTTGATATCTTTCATTAAAGAGTTCTACCATTTTTGGCCAACGTCATATTGAATTTGGTTTTAATGATCTATACCATACTTTTGCTTGGCCAATGAGTGTCATAGGAAAGAGCTTGCGTTTTTGCCAACCGTTATCAATGTTGTTCCATGCACTGGCTTGTAAATGTTGTTGTGGATCTAAGTCATAGCCTCCTGAGAAATTGGAAAGGTTTAAATCAAGCTTGGGTAGGCAGCTCTCTTTACGATGCCTACAGGAGATTCAAATAGCCTCTTGTATTTGCGTTAGGCTTGTAGTCACCAGTAGGGGTTCATCGTCATCGAGTAAGTTATGCTTTCATGAATTTGGATAATGCTACCTTCATTTATGTTTATAAGAAATCCCCACCTCAGATTGCATACTCCAATCTTCATTGTCATATAATTTGTTGGTTCTCTAATGAATTGCCTCACTAGATGTGGTGTTATCATAGTCTTGTAGGAGAGGCATGGTTGTAAAATTGTGTGTGAATTTGTATGTGACTTTTTGTAATTATTTCTTCCTAAAATATATATCGTTAATTCCTATACAATGACCTTGTATGATATAACTAATCGAGATAACTAGCACCATCCTTGGCAACGACGCCAATGATGAGTGGCGAGGTAGCCCTACACTCAAGCATATGAGTACGAGTGCTTCACGCACGATTTGGTCGAACTCCACAGACGGACTAGATGTGGTATCTAAATAGTTACTCATAGATCATATTTCGCTATCTTCTCACCTGGACTAGTATTAGCTTTATCACGTATGGTTTAGTCCAGAGCAAGGTGTATGATGTGTTGCTATACTAATGCTACTCCTAGGTATGATGGGAAATAATATCAACTAAGCTAGGAGAGAGAGAGGGTGAGAGAGAGAATCTAAACTAGCCTAAGTGCGATGAGCATTTGTTCCTTAATCATTCGTACACATCTTGGACCTCATGCACAACTACCATTGGGATTACCAAGCGCATGGCCTAGGTATGCTACTAGGTTACCAAGTAGTCACACTTAAATGCTCGTGATTAAGTCGTACTCATTTCACATTACTAGGAGATAAGGGTAAAGAGATATTAACTAAGAAAGCAATACATAATAATAAAAATTAAATAATTAAGCTAAGTGGATGCTACAATGATGAAGTAATCTCGATCTTTATTGCCAATCATGTGCATGTCCAAGTATGTCACACTCGAATAACGATGCCGTACAATTACAATCATCACACTGTGGGCATGCACTGGGAGAAAGGGTTGAGTAGAAAAACTGATAAAAAGTCCCTACCTTAATACTAAAAACTTAAAAANAGAAAAACTGATAAAAAGTCCCTACCTTAATACTAAAAACTTAAAATTTTTTAAAACTTAAAAACTTCTTTACCAAATCTGCATGAATCTTATTTATAGATGAGGAGACAGGCTACAATATCATGTACGTGATATTGTGTCTAGGCTATGATATCGCGTACGTGATATCACGTACCTTATATCATGGGTGCGATATCATGGCCAACAATTCATGACTCATCACCTTAACTATCAACAATTAGGCATAGAGCAAGGATGCAATGTAGAGCTTCAAGAAGAAGCTCCCAACCATGAAGAGCAGCAACCTAAGAAAGCCAACTATGACAATGATAAGCAATGGGATATATTATGGGCTGAACTCTCTCTTAACATTGTAGGTAAAGGGGATGGTGAATATAAGCTTGTGCTGAGTAAGCCTTAGTTAGTCCCTAATTTTGAAAATATTAGGAAGAATCTATACAAGTGAAGTTTACCTTAACCTTCCCATGCCCATATGACTAGATGCACCAATAACCATGTAGCCTTACTTTTCCTTTGTCATTTATTATATCTTTTTATGGAATTGTTATTTTACTCTTTATGCACATATCCTATGCATATAGCCTAGGTTCATTTGCATTTTTACCTATTTATTACAACCTTTCTTTATTTCTACTTATGTTATAAACATCGAAAAAGCATCATAAATATACATCTTTACCACAACCCCATTCACTAAGATGTTAAACTGGCATTATGGTCCACCAAGACCTTAAACTGGCATTATGGCTTGCCATGGCCTTAAATTGGCAAAGTTAATCATAGAACCCCATCTTCTAGGATGTTAACTTGGCATTATGGTCCATTAAGACCTTAAAATGACATCATGGCCTATCATTATCTGAAATTGGAAAACTATATAACCTATGCTTGTAATGGCCTAAAACTAGCAAATGTCCCTTTTAATATTATATATCTCTTTGCTTAGCCTATTATTGCATCGATTAGCTATATAATGTTACAACCAAAATGTTAACATAGCCATTTTCAATGTTTACACCATTTACAATGTTTACTATAGATACATATAGCCAAAAATGATAACCAAATATTTAAATTTAAAGTTAAAATGTCCATAACATATATAGCTGATGAGCAGTGAGGTATCCCTACACCTAACCATATGAATCACTAAGGTTTTTATGCGTAATTTAGTTGTATTTTGTGGACCTCTAATTCTCCACTACACTAGTTCCTCTAGAAAGTGAAATGGACATTGAGAAAGTTCATTGTCTTTCCAACTACACTTGTGAAGCTCAAGGGTATGATTTAAGTCTAATTAAGGCACATAATTTTTATTATTTTATGTCTTATAAATTTGATCGCCTACAACAAGAATGAAAGGTAAAATAATTGAAGATCTAATTCATCCACTGCTTAGCTAGCCTAACACAAGTACCCATTCCACTTTCCTGGAAACATCTTGAACACATATAGTGTTGTTGGGCTACCAAACATTAAGCGTTGCTAGGTTACCAAGCACTATATGTATGTTTGAAGTGGTCATGCTTGTGTTCATTAACAACTAGAAATTAATTGCTTAATTGAAATGCATTAAAGTAAAGTGCATGAAAGTAAACATTAATCTATTCTCAATGCTACAAGGATTATTAAAAGAGTTCATTTTTATTCCCATCATTCTACTATGCTCAAGTACATTAGTGTTCGAACAAAGATCCATGCATACTTAGACTCTTAATGTAGGTACTCAAAAAATATTCTAACTCTAGAGAAAAAAAGCTGAAAGAGCTTCACTACTTTGATTGAAAACTAATTGAAAATCGTGAGCCCAAGCACTATATTTATAGGCTAGCATATATTTTGTGACATTGGATACCTAAAATCACATCTTGGCTTCAACGTTAGATACCCAACATTAGACCAAATGAAAAATGTGATTCATCATACCCCCATGACTGAATGAAAACTCATCCTCAAGTGAAGAAGAGGAGGAACAAGTTCCTTACAAAATATTGGGTCGATATGGGATTATTGATTGAAACAAAAATTGACTTAGATGGAACAAATAGACTTTGAGTGTCCAAGTGTACGAAGTTACAATCCTTACAAAATTGGGTGTTCATGATAAGAGAAGTGAACACATGAGATAAAACTAACATCCAAAGCCTCTTGGTAGCTGAAGAATGAGAGAGAAGATCCAATGATCATGAATGGTTTGCATTGTGTGGTATTGCTACATCATCCTTGGTGAAGATAGTCTCACTTCCAATCCATGCTTTCCACTGCAATTACAACAAGATCATGAATTAGTATGTAATGTGTAACACATAGCTATTAAATACCTTATCTCATCGATGGTTACACTCGACTAGGTTGTGATTGTGATAGATTGATTCCTTTAGGAGTGTTAGTGGGAAGGTTGACAAATAGAGTAAAATAGATAAGCAGTCCATTACATTTGAAAAATTTCAACACAAAAAAAATATTTGAAGAGGGTGTAAGAGTTCATAATAATAAAAAGAAAAGTTTACTAAAAAATGTTGTGAAGATGTGCACAATTGGATGTCATTGATGGGATAAAAAAAGATTTAATTGTAAGAGTGTCTAAGGATAAAGAACTTAACTAACCCAACCAAAAGTTAAGAAAGTGGATCCTTTCCAAAGCAAGAACAAGCCTTTTATGCCCTTGCATAACTTCTAACCAAAGAGTCCATGGGCGCTGTGGATGATTGATGGTTATGAAAGGTTAAGTACAAAACCTAGAAGAAACTACCTAAGAATTCTAACCTATCAAACCGGGACATTGAATAAGAACATGAAACCAATAGTCAGGTGAGACATGGAAAGCATAGATGGATGAGAGAGAGTGGAATAGAGCTCTTGATTAAGGTCACATGAAGTCCCTTGTGGATTTTATGGTTAATTAACTTTGATAAGATTCATCATTAGTTTAGAATAAAACCAACCTCATTCAGTAACTTTGCATTACCATTATAAGACTAGTCCATCCCCCTAAGACACATGAGTACTTCCATAGAACAACCACCATTCCTTATTAGAGAAGAAAAGAGAAGTAGAAAGTGAGGAAGGGCCTTTCAAGCATGGGTAACATGTCTTTCTAGTCCCATAACTAGTGCTTGTAGCCCATTTATTTTTTCTAAGGGGTGTGCTTTGAATTCTCATCATTTTTTTTGAAATGAGAACCACACCATGCAAAGATGTATGGGTTTATTTTGTCTAAGGGGTGTGCTTTGAATTCCCATCATTTGTTTATGAGAACCACATCATGCAAAGACTTATTCAACTTCCTTTATTGGTTGACATGGAATGGTAAGAAATCCATGAAAACACACATGCATCTAGGTAAACAGAAAGGCATAAAGAATACTAAATCCCCTTGAATTCACACCCTATTCAAACATTTGAATCCTTTCTAATTTTTGAAACTACCAAAGTGAGAAATTTGTTAAAGTTTTGTTAATGAAAAAGGAACTGCACATTTTCAGAACAAGGAAAACTATAGAGTTTGTGGATGGATGTATGTTGTGGACTCATTGCTTGTTGCATGAAAAAGAAACCATGTCCTAATCATCCATAAAAAAATTGAAAGCCAAAATCCAGACACCAACAATCAAATACCAAAATAGTACATACCACCATTAAGTAATGCATTACCACTGTACTTAGCACTTATTAACAAAAAGTTAGAAAATCACACCAAAATAAAATAAAAGAAAATATAAAAGAAAGTGTAAAATATCTAAGAAATAGTAAATGTACTAACAATGATGTAAAACAAAAATTAGAAAAGATTAATAACATGAAAAAAAGAAGATGTAAAATAAAGAATGTGTATAACAAAAAGTTGTAAAACAAAAAATGTGTAAAAAAAAAGTTAAAAAATTGAAAAGCCACTTATATGGTTAGCATGGGTGGTCATCTCTCCCATGACTAATTTGAAAGGAGGAGATCCAAAATATGGAATGTGGTTGTCCATCTGATGAGGCATTTGTTGTATTAGCTGGCTTATGCTCATGAAAAGGTTTGATTTGTTGGATGTTGACCAACTGTTTCTTGTTTGGACTCTTAGGTTTGTAGATCACCATGGCCCTAGAAGAAAAAGTTTTGTAAATGGTGTAAGTCCCTTTCCACAAAATTTGAAACTTAGTTCATTGAGGTACATGTGTGGAGTTCGAGTAGAGAACATTATCTCCTGGTTAAAATTTGACTTTTCTAATTTTAAGGTCATGGCACTTTTTGTTGTAGGCCTTATGCAACTCATTAGATGATAAGGCTACCAATCAGTTTTCATCTAGTAGGTTGAGATTCATTAGTCTTTCTTTTTGTTCTAGACTCAAGTCAAGGTCGAGGTCATAGGCTATTGAAAGTGTACAAAGCTCATATTAAATAAAAAGCATTGGTAATTTTTCATACACAAGGTCATAGGGAGAATAGCCTATAGAAAGTTTCCATGTTGAATAGTAAGCCCAAAGAGCATCGTTGAGTTTTGTGCTCCAATATTTCCTCTATTTGCTAATAGTGCTTGTTAGAATCCTTGTGATTTCCCTATTGGTAACCTTAGCTTGAACATTGGCTTGGGGGTGGTAGGGCATTGTGAGTTTATGTTCAACCCCAAAGCATTGCATGAGCTTCCAAAAATCAGTACCTGCAAAGTGAGTTCCATTATTAGAAATTAATGCACATGGCACACCAAACCTATTTATAACATTTTGTTGTACAAATCGAGTAGTAATAGAAGATGTATAGTTGATGACGACTGCTACTTCTACCCATTTCACACAATAGTTAATAGCAACTATGATGTATGCATTTCCATTTAACATGGGTATGATGGAACCCATGAAATCAATGCCCTAGAGGTCAAAGGGTTTTTATAGTTGAATCCATTATTGAGATCACTCCATTCAAGCAGTTATTCCACCATCTCGTTGGCATTGTTCACAAGAAAGGACATAATGATGAGCATCCCTAAAGGTTGTTGGCCAATAGTACCCTACCATTAGGATTTTAATGGCCATGCATCTCCCAACATAGTATCCTGCATAAGGACCTTCATGAGCATCTTCGAGAATGTGTAGTTGATTGGCATTAGGGACACACTAATGAACTAGGCCATCACACATACCTTGTAGAGGTATTTTTTGATCTCTATGAAGTGTTTTACTTGGTGAAGAAATTGTTGTTTCTTCTAGTGATCTAACCCTTGTGGCATCTCTTGGGTGAAAAGATAGGTGAGAATGCCATCATACCATTTAGGCTTATTGGGAAATTATTTAGTTATAGCCTTAACAAAGAGGAGTTCATTAGGAAACATATAAAATAGTGGGTTTTCTTCCTCTTTGTTGTCCCATTGCAACTGAGACAAATGATTAGTAGCCACATTGTTAGTGTCCTTTTGATCTACCATCATAAGATCGAATTCTTGCAAGATGACTAGCCACCATATGACATGGGGCCTCCTCATCATTGGCTTGTTCATTATAAAGCAGATGGCACTATGGTTTGTGTCCACAAATACCTTGTATTCAAGCACATAATGCCTAAAATTCTCTAGAGCAAACACCACTAGCATCAATTATTTTTCTGTGGTGGTGTAGTTTAGTTGTGCATCCATAATGCTTCCGCTAGCACAATGGATGTAATATGGGCATGACTCCCAAGGCATAATTTCATGCATCTGTCATAACATGGAATGGTCTGGACCAATTAGGTGCTTGTAGAATTGGAGTTTCTACAAGTTTCTCTTTTAGCTGTTGGAATGATTTTTCACATTCTACAGTCTAGACAAATGGAATATCTTTCTTTGTTAGCTCCACCAATAGTTTTGCGATCTTATAGAAATTCTCTATGAATCATTAGTAGTGGAAAGTATGTCCAAGGAATGATTAAACATCTTTGACAGTTTCTGCTTGTGATATTCTATGCTCCAATACAATCCCTTTTTGGACCATTAGGTGAGTTCTTTGCCAATTGAGTTCCAAGTTGATTTCAACACATCATTTTAACACTTTCTTAAGGTGGTCTAGGGCTTTCTCAAATGTAGCTCCATAAGTGAAGAAGTCATCCATGAATACTTCCACACCACTTCCAATTTGTTGTTGAAAAATGCTCAGAACTAGGCATTGGAATGTAGTAAGAGCATTGCATAGACCAAATGGCATCTTATGATATACAAAAGTCCCCCAAGGACTTACGAATGTTGTCTTTGATTGGTCCTTTGGTGTAATTTAAATTTGAATATAGCCACTATAACCATTTAGAAAATTATAGTAGCAATGCCCATATATTGTGTCTAGCACCTGATGAACAAATGGAAATGGAAAATGGTCATTGAATGTTGCCATATTTAGTAGCCAAAAATTGATGTAGATCCACCACTTACCACCTTTATTTGGCACAATTACAAGTGGACTAATCCACTCACTATCTGCAATGGGATAAATGAACCCCACCTTTGTGGCTATCTCTTTGGCTTCATGGTTGGATCAGTGTAGACATGATGCTGGCATATCCTAGGATCAATCCTTATGAGTTTAGGATATAACCAAGTAAAAGCTACTAACCATTTATCAACCACATTCAACAACATATTTTTCTCCTTTAAAGTAAGATTTGCATTAATTATGACCAGCTTCCCATTTTTTAAAAACACATATTTTATTATGGCGGGTAGCATTTTTAGTTCAATAGGTTCTTGCTTAAAACTTTCAGGAATCTCCAACTCTTCATAATAAGTATCATCATTTGCATCATTGGAGAGTTGGTGATGAACTTGTTCTCATTTATCCATGCCTATGACATATGCACATGTCAGTCTCTTAGTTAGTTCCATGCAAAGTGTGCTACTCTCAGAATCAGTGATCATCCACTGGGTGCCCTCCTATTTTGTGGCTATTGCATATAGACACCTTTGGATTTCTTCTTATGGTGCATACTACTTGCATGCAGAGATAGATACTTATTTTATGGCCTAGAGTTTTTGCACATAATTGCTCCCTATATCACTATACATGATGCATGGAACTCGCTTCTTCTCAATCTTTCTGAATGCATTTTCTTTGGATATTTCCAGGGAAAGATCTTTGATGCCGATTCTTACATCAATGATGCTAAGCCATGCCCTTCCCATGATAATTGCAAAATTCCCTTTGCAGTTCTCCACCTTGATCACTAGGAAATCAACAGGATAAGACCACCCATAGATAGCGGTCATAATGGCTTTCACTATTCCCAATGGCATAGTAATGGACTGGTATACCAATTCTAATCTAATATTGCTCTTCTTGAGAGGAGGCAGGTTCCATGTAGTGTACATCCTATGAGAAATTAAATTGACACCAAAACCCAAGTCGAGAAGAGCTTTGCATGGTTTGTTCCCAACAATCTATAAATAAATGAGAGGACTTCCAAGATTAGCTAATTTCTTGGGAAGGGTTCTAGCATGGATCCAGTTAGATACAATGTGAGTAAGTATTATAGTATGGATTCTAGGAAAATGTTAGTTTGAGGGGAACTCAAAGGAATTTGATATAGAAGAAGATGGAGGGATAGGATTGTCAACCGTGGGTGTATTTGAGGGCTTAGGTGTATTGTGCGGTCAGAAGAAAGGTCTTTTCTTTGATCAAGTCTCTGACCCACTTGGTTGATGAACCAGTTGTAGATTAATGACCCTAGTAGTGTTGCATTGTTGCAGTTAAGTTGGTAGTTTACCCTACATAGGTGGAGTAGGTGGTAGTTGTGGGTTGGAGGAGGAAGATATGTAAGGATAGGAGGAGGATAAGGGTAAGATGTGGCATCCCTTCTTTCATGTGGAGAATGAATTCGATAATAATTAGAATGGTGGTAGTGAGATTGAAAAGTAGAAATGTGACTAAAGGAGTTATGTGGAGATAAGGATTGCTAAACGTAGTACCCATAGGGATCAGGCTATCTATAAGGTATTACTACCTTAGTGGTGCCAGTGGCTATGGTTGTGGTTGCTACCACTATTGATACTACTCATATGGTTGTGGTCGAGTTCCACCAGGATAATATTACTATTTCTAGCGAGACTGCTTGAAATTACCTTGAGGATAAGGTAACCTTCTAGATGTTTTCCTTTGTGTTAGTCATGGATTCAAAGCATACATCCTAGACTCCTATGAATGTGACACTATGGGGAAATATCCCTTAGGATGTACATATTAACAGATGTCACATCCACCACCATTGTTTGATTCGCTTTCCACAACTTCTTCTATTGCAACAATTTTGCCCTTACCTTTTTGATAAGCACATTGAACTTCCTTACACCTCTTGTACTCATTATCACTACCTTGTCCTTTGGACTCTTCAATAATTTTTAGGGTAGCTTGAAATCTACTATCCATGGAGCCCCATAACTAATCAACCTTGGCCGAAATTTTGGATTGAAAGTTTTGGAGTGGTAAGATTTTCCTATTGACCACCTCATCAGATGTAGATTCATCTTCACTATCACAAAATTAAACCTCCCTCTTATGAATGGAAGGAACATGGTTATATTCTTCAACACTTTCTCTTTTTCTTAATTCACCCTTCTCTTTAGTTACCTACTCAATTAGTCTTTGTATCTGACTGGCACTTAATTTTGATAGTCACCCTTGGGCATAGACACCAAGGGTCTTCTCTTTTCTAATCAAAGCCCATCTACAATGTGGCAAGGTTAATTTAGTTGAGAATAATCATGGCTAGGACATTTGTGCATTAAATAATAGTATTGGTTGATGGTGGAATCCAAGGGTTCATGTGTTCCTTGCTTCCATCCTTAGATTTTCCTTCTCAAGTTGGACACTCTAGAGTATATTTGATATTTATCATTAAACAATTCAAGCATGATACTCCATTATCTGATATATTCTAGCTCTAAGGACCAGTACTAGTTCTTTGTTTCTTTGATAAGTGTCCTTGGAAACAACTTGAGTATTTGCCACTCATTATCTATGTTTTGCAAGACACATGCATCTTGAAAAGCTTGGAGATGGTTTTGCAAATTAGTGTTATATCCTCCTTCAAACTAAGGAATATTGTTCATGTCTAACCTTTTGATTTGACTATCCTTCGCATGCCTTGTTGGAATTCTTATTGCCTTTGCAATATTAGACATACTTTGGGTAGTAAGCAAAGGCTCATCGAGGCCATGATCATGATGCCTATGATGCCCTCTACTACCCCTTCATTCATGATGACATGCCTCTCTTGAATGTCTACATCCTTGATCTTACCTTTCTTGATGGTCCTTCGATCATTTTGGTCCTGTTAGTCATTTCGATCACCTCCGTCATGATCTCACCTCCTACAATCATGGTTAGAGCTAGAAGAAGAAGTGGATCATGACAAAGGTGAAGAGGAAGGAGGACTAGCACCATCATAATGCCTGCTACCACCTCTTTGGTGATTTCAACCATGATCATGCTCTTGTTTCTTGTTTGCATGACCATGATTTCCACTAAATCCTAGATAGCACACAAAACAACCAAAAGGTCCTAAGCAATGGCACCAATGATGAGCAGTGAGGTACCCATATGCCCAACCATATAAATCACTAAGGTGTTTATGCATTAATAGGTCAAATTCCATGGACCTATAGTTCTCTAGTACACTAGTTTCTCTAAGAAGTGAAATGTGTGTTGAGAACGTTCGTTGTCTTCCCAACTACACTTGTGAAGCTCAGGGGTATGGTTTAAGTGTAATTGATGTACTTGATTTTTATTATTTTATGTTTTACAAATTTGATTATCTACAACAAGAATGAAGGGTAAAGTAATTGAAGATCTAATTCATCCACTACCTAGCTAGCCTAACACAAGTACCTATCCCACTTTCCTGGACACATCTTGAACACATATAGTACTACTGGGCTACTAAATATTAAGCATTGCTGGGTTACCAAGCATTTTATGTATGCTTGAAGTGGTTGTGCTTGTGTTCATTAACAACTAGAAATTAATTGCTTAATTGAAATGCATTAAAGTAAAGTACATGAAAGTAAAGTGCATTAAAGGAAACATTAATCTATTCTCAATGCTACAAGGATTGTCAAAAGAGTTTGTTTTTATTCTTGTCATACTACCGCACTCAGGTACATTAGTGTTTGAACAAAGATCCGTACACACTTAGACTCCTATTGTAGGTACTCAGAAAATATTCTAACTTTGGATAAAACAAACTGCAAGAGCTTTGTTACTTTGACTGAAAACCGATTGGAAATCATGAGTCTAAGTGCTATATTTATAGGCTAGCATATATCTTGCAACATTAGATACCTGACATCGCATCTTGGCTCCGACGTCAAATACCTAACATCAGAGTAGATGGAAAATGTAATTCATCAATAACCATGGCCACAATGTGTGGCAAGAATGTTAAAGAATAACAACCATTTATAACATAGTCTTGGCTAGTCATAGCCATTAATATAAAAACAAAAACAAATAGCCAACAAGCTAAACTAAAGGAGGCTACTGAGTGGAATCTGAAGGAGGAAGTGGTGGGTCATTCACATCCTAATTGCTCAGGCTGCCAATGTCTCCCAAGGCCTAAAATGCAACAACACATAGCCAGTTAGAAATCCATAGCCAAAATCATGACTTAAAACAAAAACTAAAACATAAAATATATCAAACCTATGGAGATTTTGTCTCCATTACTTTTGGGGGTAGATGGGGAAGGACTTCCTCCAAACAATGAAAGATTTGGTCCTGTATCATGTTGACCTAGTCAACATCCCCAAGATCAACACTAGAGAGAATGTTGATCCTATCTATAGGAATGTAAGTAGGAGGCTCCTAGGTAGCAATAGCTATAGAGGTCTTACTTGTAGCAGTTGTAATCTAAAGAGTAGGGGATTGCTCCACCTTGAGAGTACTTTAAGAAAGTTGATAAGAACTCTCTGTCTAGATCCCTTAGATGAATAGGTCTCTCTTACACCATTCAATCAACCCCTTCTTGAGCCACTTTAGATAGGCTCCACAATCTATCTTGTACTATCACTTATGGGTCTTTTATGTCTTTTTCCACTCTAGGATCTAAGTGGAATGATCCTTCTAATCCTCAACCTTTTGGGAGATGAGATCCATCTACATATGTTGTTGCATCATCTCTAATAGGATTCCTAATTTGTCCTAAACAACATGTCAATAGCAGGCCCATGTGATCTCCCTAGTCTACAACTTTCCTAAGTTAGCCACTTGGGCTTTCACAAAGGCCTTACAATCTCAGAGATCTTTAATTGTCTCCTCCTACCATTGAGTCTTCTCCCTTAGGGCCAAAACTTCCTCCCATAGGGATTTATTGGGCCTCTCTAGCTCCCATGAATTTTTTGCACATGACATTGCTAGATCAGTAGCAATCTTATATAACTTTAAGATTATGCTAGATATATCAAAGAGAAGCTTAGGTAAGGAGTCTATCTCCATGTCTCTACTGGGATCCCACTCCACAAAAGGCACTACACAAGCATAAAATACAACTATAAAATGTGATGCACAACCTAAGATAACCATAATATAAGCAAAGCCTATAACTAAAGCACATAAACCAAAATCCTTACCTATCTTGGGTGCAACCTGATGCAACTGATTGATGGTGTCATTAGCCATCCAATGTATGAACTCCACTTTTTTTGGAGTCTCTACCCATGGTTTCATAAGAAACTTAGGGATAGGAGCTTGTACTAGTGATTTAGGAACTATTGTAACCATAATAATCATCAAAAAGATAGGATGACAGCCAAATATAAACAATGAGATATAATGAAAATATTAAGGCATAGGCATACTTGGCTCCTCCTCCTCTTCTTCCTCAGGGATGATGATGGGGGATGTACCTATTACTGCCTCATCAAAAAAGGCATCCAGATAATTTATATCTACATTAGTAAGCCCTTCAACTATAGGTTCCTTTAGGAATTTCTCTTCTACATGCCTTTGTTTTGTCTCCACTATCCTTGGGCTACCATAGCCTAACACTTATTTGCAATCGTAGCACATAGAAAACAAGTTAACACATGAAACCATAAAGTAGCCATAAACTTTAAAACATGAAATTGACAAATTTAAATAAAGCATACATGTAACTACCTGCTGTGATGACCTAAGCTTAAACTCAAGCTTCTTTGGGGTAGGCTGGTCTAATGCTAGGGGTGCCCCCTCCATAGGCCTTTTTAGTTTCTCCCTAGTTGTCCCTTCGGCGTTCATACACTGTCATTTGGCATCCTTGACACTAGCATGAAACATGAGAGGCTTATCATCATTAGTACTATCAGGAGACTCGTATTGCCTAAGATTGAGATTCTTAGTGGTGATGAATAACATATCATCCATCTCCTCTACTGAGTTCTGGGCCTACATTGTTGGATAAATGTGCTTTATCCAAAACCTAGAAAGTTGACTTGGGTCTTGGAAAACCCATCACCCGTTCCTATACACCACTAAAAACTCTACAAACCTTTTTAGATAACCTATAAAAAATGCAAAGTGCACATGGATTATCATAGAGGTGTTAGCACAAAGTCTAAGGATCTCCTCTTGAAGCCCAATAGCCAAAGGAGTTGCCCAAACAAATTTGATGTCTTCCATCATGACCTTATTAAAGGTACACCCCTATTCTAGGCTCATTACCTTCTTTTGTGATAATAGTTTAGGAAACACATGAGACTTGAACAAAGGATATGATTCCTTTGCATCAGGGTTCATGAAGGTATCCATCGAATTTCCATAGTGGCTCATGTTGATGCCAAGCCACTCTAGAACTTCATCACAATGGCTCACTTACCTTACTATCCTCATTGGAACCTTTGTCCCATTAGCAGGGATATCAAATAGGTTGTAGAATAGGCCCACACCTACATCCATGTTCACCTTCACACCTCAGATGATGGTGCTAAAACAACCAACCTTCTCATCAAAGAAGTCAATGGCATGCAACATATTTGTAGCAAGAATGCAAGGGATAGGTACCATGAATATATCAAGTAAACCTACATGATAGATGTTTGCTTGAATGTACCTAGGCACCTATCCTGTTAGCCACTCTTATGTGATGTCACCTCATCAAACTTCAAGATGAGGGTATCCTCATGACATGAACTTGAACATGGTATAGTGACATTAGCTAGGGTGGAAGGTCCCATGAAGTAACAACCAAAAGTTTAGCATCAACATGAGAAATTTTGACAACTAGGTGAAGCAATAAAATACTTAAAGCCATGAAACTCTAAAAACCATAGTCTTTATGTTTACCTTTCCTTTTCTTCTTTGGTGTGGAGGTCCCAGCTACAAAGGTATGATCCATGGAGTTCTCAGAATTTTCCCACTAGTTCATTGTTCCATCATCCTTACACTTCTTGTATACATGGTTAAACCTAGTGACATATGCATCAAAGTCCCCTCTTAACTATTGATACACAATAGTTCTAATTTGAGGACTCTTGATGAATTTTTCTAAAGTAATTTAAGCCACTACCAAGATTTGATCATTGAACTTGTACCTTTCAGAATTTTACAAACCAATGAAGTTAGGGAAGGTAGTTAAGCTAAAAGCACAAAAGCATTACAATAACCATGCTTAGCCCTATAGATGATACACAGTGCTAAGTAGGTTCTAGAATAATGTGTGAGATTTACACACCACCATAAAAGGATCATCAGCATTATACTGACTATACTTTGGCATCATCTAGATCTCTGTAAGGTCACGTTGGCTTATGGCATCTATTGGTCCCCTTGTTGTCTTAGGAGGTAGCTTTTTAATGATGAATTTGATGATTAAGCCAAATTCTTGAGGTAACAAGGTCTCCATAAGAATCCTAGCTACATCTATGAACAAGTGTGACCATAGCATCACATTGAAGTTCCTAAGGAGCTAGGCAAGGAATTCCCTTGCCTTAGGCTAGAACCACAATGAGAACTTCTTGGAAGGCATTGTATGTGGTGGGGTGTTGGTCTTGGGATGACCAATGTACGACAAGATACCAACCAACTCTACTATGATGAGGACATGCCTCAAAAAGACCCTACATGAAACAAAGAAAAAACATTATGACTTATTAGAATTACTTAGCAAATTTAGACAAAACATCTAGTCAAAGGTGAAATTAGCCTTTGTAAAAAGCTCTAAGATGTTTTTTAAAATTATTCTACGCAATTCCACAAGAAAACATTATTACAACCTTATGTAGCCCTACATTATGGAAACACTTAGCAAATTTAGACAAACCATCTAGTCAGAGGTGAAATTAGCCTTTGTAAAAAGCTCTAAGATGTTTTTTCTAAATCATCTTAAGCAATTCCATAAAAACATTGTTACCATATTTTATAGCCTTTATAGCCAAAATTTTATATCCCAAAACTAAGTCTTAGTCTAAATTATGCATAAATTTAGAAAAAGCATCTAAATTATGCATAAATTTGGAAAAAACATCTAAACTATGCACAAATTTGGAAAAAGCATCATAAACTTAGAAAATACCATGTAGCCATAGTAAAAGCTTGCTAAAATAGAAAAATATTTTACTCTTCTTAAAAAACAATGTTAACCATTAGTTTTACATGTTGACAAAAGAAAAACATAAGTTATACATATCAACAACTTCCATTTCAAATGGGTAATATGCTACAACCATAATTTTACATTGTTCACACAGCCATAACTAAAATATTTATTAAAAATTAATTTGGGCCTTGATCTTAATGATTTCACCATGAAAAGAATTCAAAAATTATGAACCTTATAGCCATACCATTATAACCAAAAACATGTAACCATATTTTCTTAAAACATAACAAAAATTTAGCCAAAATTGTAGCTATCAACATTTACCCCTTTTCACATAGGGTTGGTAAACAATTCACCAAAAATTCATTTGAGCTCCAAATGGACTGATTCCACTGCCATTTGAAATTTAAATCAAGCTCTACATACCCATGGTTAGAAGAAATTCAAAATATTTCCAATTTATTCAAGAAAAATTCATCAATTTAAATAATAGTATGATAATGGTACAACCATCCTTATTACACATGCTTACTAAAATATTTGTAGAAAATTTGTTTTAAGTCCAATTGGAGTGATTCCATCTCTGTTCTAAAGCTGATGTGAAAGCCTACTAAGCCATAACTCAAGTATAGCCAAAACCATTTCCCTGTTCTTAGAAAAATGTTGTAAAATTACATGAAATTACAAAAGTGGCACAAACAACCTAACTGCGCAACGTTAGGAAAATAGTCATAAATTCATCATTATGAATCCATATTAAACAAGAAAACATCTCTTAGAAATCATAAAAAAGGTCTATGAATTCATAACCTTCAACTTCACAAATGTATAATCCTTTTGCCATGAAAAAATACACAACATTGCTTGCCTTTTCATGCTAAAACTTCAAAAACCTTAAAACTTAGAATTCATATAGCCATGGAAATAATCAAAATAGCTAATACCATTGAAACCCACTAAAATTTAAACCATAAAATGGGTCATATTTTTTTGAAATTTAATTTTAACAAATCCTAAAGCCTAGATCTAAAAAAATTGGCCACATCCCAAAATTTTTGGAGAAAAGCATGAAACAAGTAGTCATATTTTCAGAAGAAAGCAATGAAATGACTATAGATTTGCATGGAAGCAACAAACATAGGAGGTGGAATTTCATTAGAATCACATTGTAATCCCTCCACTAGAGCAGATATGAAAAAAATGGCCATAACACATAGGAAGCAAAAACCTAAAAAACCCATAGAAAATAAAGGCAAAAATAGGTAGAACTTCCTACCTTGGAGCAACAACAGAAGATGCTTAAATGGATATGGACCTAGGTACGTCTTCTAGCTCCTAGGAACATTCATCCACCTTTTGGATCAAATGGTTCCTACTTTTTCCTCCATGTTACTTTGAGGCCATGGTAGACTCAACGCTCAGTGTAGTTGGAAAAGGAGAAGGATGAATGTTCTATGCTGAGTATTTGAAGGTTGGAAGTCTTCCATGCTGAAGTAAAATTTATTTTGCCACAAAAATATCTTCCAAATATCTCCTCTAATGTGTTTTTGTTGTAGAATAATAATTGTGATCAAAACTTACAAAATTTGACATATAAAACTTATCTAAAAACTAAATGCACACCTTGAAACCCCAACTGCTACTTTAGTGCACCATAACTCCAAGTGCAGTAAAGTGAAAAAGGGGAAAATTCTAATTCATGTTGGTTTTGGGTGGAAAAAAACTTCACTTTCCAAAATTTTAAATTCTTAGATTGTGGGCCCCACCATGCACCTTCTCTCTTAACCAAAAATTGTATCAACATTGAGCATTTTTCTAATTTAACACTTCAAAACTTATGGCGACCTTAACCCTCATGCATCCACATTGGGGATGCGATGCCCAATGTGGAAACATGCCTCCTATTTTTCAAAGTCATTAAAATACAACTATTTTGCTATTTTTGGTAACCAAAACCTACCTTTTTTAACCTCGAGTTCTCAAAAGTGGATGAAACATGAATGAAGCTAGATACTATGGGTTTTCACACTAGGACAATAGTGCCTATCATGGAAGATGGTGGGTAACATCAATTATTACCTCCCAAACACTCATCTAGCCCTTCTTTGACCCCAAAGTGGACCCCTTGTGACCCAGAACCCCTTCAAGCATCTCTGGAAGCCTCAAAACCCCACCAAACCTAGTCAAAATTGGTCAAAACTAGTAAAAAGAAAGGATTTGATCTTTTCCACACCAGGAGAGGCTTCATCCATGTTGGGCATCTCATCCTCAATGTGAATGGATGGGGGAAGCCAAAATTGACCTAAATTAAATGCCAAGTAGTTATTTATTAAAGCCCGGTGATCCTTAGACTCTATTAGAATCCTTTGGAGCTTTTGAAAGCCCTAAAAGTGATCAAATATGATACAAAATTTCCATCTTCCTCTCATCCACACTAGGGCCACCAAGACCAATGTGAAGAAAATGGGGAAGATTTCATGAAGCACTTAGAAGTCTCCAAACTATCATATCTTAACACCCATCATTAAATCTTAACACTGGTAACCCTGAAGGTTGACATGCATGGTTGATCAGCTATTAATTTAGCCTATATCTAACTTTCTTACTTGAGGGAGACATCTTTTACACTAAGCCTCCTACACTTAGCATGGATTGAAATAAGGAATCCTAAAAACCTACTCATAGCCTTCAAAACAACTAGATTCTAACCTTAGACACTAACAACCAACACCAGCAATCTTGTGGACACTCATGCATAGCTAGATTGACCATAGCAAGTTGAAAAGCCCTTTCCCCCAATTTTCCAGGTTGAGCATGGAAGTGCTAATGTGGAAAAAGGGGCAAGCCCAAAAATTACTTTATGACCATTGAAATGACCAAATTTTTACATTGGGTGTTAGCAGTCAACACGAACAACCCTAAAAGCCTACATGTATGATCAAAAGTGACTACAAATGGCCAAACATTCTTCTTTCCACAATTTTCCACATTGATCATGGAAGCCCCAGTGTGAAAAAGAGGGAGGAACATCAAAAGCCACTCATCAGCCTTGAAAATAGCAAAATTTTGACACCAAGCATTGGTAATTGTCACTACCAACTTCAGGGACCTACATGCATGTTCAAAAATGATGTAAAAAGGAAAAAAGTTGTTTTCCCCAAGTTTTCCACACTAAGCATACTATTCCTAGCATGGAAAAGGTGGGGGAAGTTGAAAAAACTACTTGGAAAACCTACAAACTAACCAATTTTAACTTCAAACCTTAGTCTTTGACCCTAAAAGCCCTGGAAGCAAACATGCATGGTCAATTAAAGTTAAAAACTAAGCTATATTTAACTTTTATGGTGTTTTCATGGTGAGGATCTCTCCCTTCATGCTTCCTAGCATGAAAATTAAAGGGATAGACTCATTTGGAATCCATAAATACCTTAGAAGAACATTAACTAAACTTGCATGCATTCTCTGACACTGTTGACATCTTGTGGAGCCTTTAAACTCTAAGAAACTCATGTCAAATGGCTAGAAAATGATTCCCCCTAGTTTTCCATGACAAGCATCCTAGTTGCAGCATAGAAAAAATTAGGAAGCCTAAATAATGCTTAGAAGTGCTCAAAATTACCAAAATTTGACATGAAACCCTAGTCCTTGACTATGGTAACCTTAGGAGCACACATGCATGGTTGATTGAGGTTGAAACTAGCCCAAATATGGGATGCATGATTCTTCCATGCTAGGGATCACTTCCTCCATTTTTTTTAGTGTGGAAAAGCAATGGGAAACTTGTTTGAAGCTCTTGGACACCTTAGAATGACATCAAATGTTCCTGCATTCACCCTAGAATCTTGGTAGCAACCATTGGGGCCTTCAAACCTTAATAAATTGATCCTAGATGGCCAAAAGATGGTTCCCCCTAGTTTTCCACACTCCTTATTGCTAGCATGGAAAATAGCTTGGG
>MNCI01024428.1:1193876-1209133 GCA_015680685.1 Gnetum montanum | reverse complement strand
GGGGGGGTGTTGGAAGACCTTAGGTTCCCTTAAACAACCTTCAAACATGCCCAAAATCAACTAGAAACTTGTAGAATCAAAATCTACAACCCTAGGAGACTAGAAACCTAGTCAAAGTGCTTATAAATTGCTTTGAATTTATAAAATAAGTGTGTCCCTATTTTTCCACATTAAGGATACTATGCTCAGCGTGGAAAAAAGGGGGGAAGCCATTTTGACATGTTTTGGCACTTACAATCAACTCAAATTGCCTCAAAATGAAGCTAGAAGATGCATAGCCCCTAGGTTTGGGTCGTAGCTTCCTATTTGACCATGTCTGATCTCATTTTGACTTAAATTTTGGTTTTCCATGATGAGCTCCCTTTCTTCTATGATAGCTAGCATGTAAATAAGGGGGGAAGACTCCAAAACCTACTTTTGACCTTTACAAACCTCTAGAGTGTCCAATCTTGATGGAATTTGACCCTACACTACCTTGGGAAGGTCTTGGAACCTTGATTTTAGACCTCTAAGCATCCAAAAACCTATTTTCCTTAGTTTCCATGCTAAGGATACCTATTTCCATGCTAATCCTAGCATGAAAGCCTTAAAACATTTGATTTTTGGGTCCAAACAACATAAAAATATCCCTAATTAATGCTCGAACTCATCTAATAGCCTTGTAGCCTCAAAACATGGGTCGCTAAGGCCTAAAATTGGTAGTACCTAACCATTGTTTAACCTATATTAGTCAAATGTTATCATATATGGTCCATTTTGCTTGATTTTTTCCTTATTATAGAGTATTTTGGCTTATTTTTGGACTTATGTTGCATCGCTTACCTTATTGACCTTTTATAACCTTTATACTACCTTATATGTTCTTTGTTATTATTTACCTTTCTTTGGCCTTTGAATGGTATCAAATAGTGGGGTTTGACCTTTTTGACCACTATTTGACACCGTGTGACCATGGCTCACTATGGCCTTAAACTGGCATTATAGTCCACCAAGATTCTAAATTGGCATTATGGCTTGCTAAGGCCTAGAACAGGCAAAATCATGATCTTTGTTGATCATTTGTACCATTGATCCTTATACTTTATTTTGTTTAACCTTGGTCTAACCTTTATTTGGCCCTAAGTGCATTTTGTTTGCTTGTTGTCACCCTATTGATTACATTGGATGACCTTGTTTGCCTTAGATTTGCATGTATTTGCATAATTTTATAGCATTTTAGCATTATTTATTCACTTTTACCTATGTGCTACTTAATATGCTTTTGTTTAACATGGAAGATCAAAGTATGAATACTTGGGAGCAAATTAGTTTTCTTTTGTATCTACATGGACCTCACGATGATGTTGAATGGTGTATTGACCTTGATTTCCTAGATCTTAAGCCTGAGAATCTAATAGACTACATAGCCTCAATAGAGAAACCTCTAGAATGGTTTGAAAACCTAGTCAAAACCCTTAACTTAGAGATAGGTGACATAATCAAATACTCTCTAGTTGAGGTTCCTCTCACAACACACAGTGGTGGGGAGAAAACCCTTAAACTAAGTTCCTCATTGAAACCTCAATATGTTCAAGATATTACCAAGGTTTTACAAAGTAACATTAAGGTATTTTCTTGATCATATTAAGATATGCTAAGCCTAGACCCATGTCTAGTTCAACACAGCTTCATACTAGACCCTAGCATTAGACCAATTAAATAAAAAGTGCACAAAATTAGATCTGATTTGGCCTTAGTAGTTCATGATGAAACATCAAAGCTCTACCAAGCTAGTTTCATTAGGGCTATCAACTATGCAGAATGGGTATCCAACATAGTGGTAGTTCCTAGGAAAAATGGGAGCATTCATATTTGCATAAATTTTTAAGACCTAAATAAAGCGACTATCAAGGATGACTTTCCTTTTCCTAGTATTGATTAACTTATAAATACTATAGTCAAACATGCCTTGTTGTCCTTTATGGATGGATTCTTGAGATATAACCAAATTAGGATCAACTTAGGGTACCAACTTAGCATGACCTTTATGACCCCATGGGGTACCTTTTGTTATACCATGATGCCCTTTGGCCTTAAGAAAGTCGAAGTGATATACCAAAGAGCCATGACCTATATCTTTAGTAATTACATGCTAGGTTTGCTTAATGATTACGTAGATGACATAGCCATGAAGTCCAAGATAGCCAATAACCATGCTAATGAATTAGATTTTGTGCTTAGATGATGCCTCAAATTTGAGCATAGGCACAATCCTAAGAAGTATGTCTTTGGTGTTAAGGCAGGTAAAATACTTGGCTTTGTAGTCTCTAAAGTAGGGGTATGTGTTGATCTTGGTAAGGTTAAGGTCATATCCAAATTAGTAGTGCCTACCAACCTTAAAGAGATTTGCAAATTACAAGGTAGATTACAGTTTATTTGTAGGTTTATCACTAGGCTTATGGATAATTTATAGCCCATGCAACACTTGGTTAAGAAAGGTGTTCACTATGAGTGGATGTCTCAATGCCAAGAAGCCTTTGAAAACCTTATGCAAAAGTTTATACAACTACTAACAATATATGATCTGCAAGAGGGTAAAATGTTTTACATTTATCTTATCATTTCTAATGCATCCTTTACGTCTCTACTCTGTCAGGAACATGATGAAAATGTAGAAATGCTTGATACTACCTTAGCCATGTGTTAGTAGCACACAAAACCTAATACACTAAAGTGGAGAAGTATTGTCTAGCATTAGTCTTCTCTTTAAAGAAGTGAAGACATAATCTCTTTAGAAACCAAGTGAATGTCATTTGCAAAGATAACATACTCAAAACCATAACAACCAACATCTATAAAAGTAGTTGTATAGCTTGATGGAAAGCCATAACCATGGAATTTGAGCTTCATTACATCTCTCAATCCTTAGCAAAGGGTCAAGCTATAGCCATACAACTCACAATTTCACCTACTGATGACCAAGCATCCATAGATCCTAAGTCCTTTGATGAACACATTAACATAGTTAGCCAAGTGCTTGAGGGTTATGAGGTGTTCATGCACTTTGATGAAGCTTCAAGTACCCATGGGGGTAGTTCCATTATCATCATAACATTCCCATTTGATGAGATATGATCCTTTGGCTATCGTTTTGGGTTCCCATATACCAAGGTTTGATCAGAGGGATGCTTGTAGCTCGTGACCTAGAAATTAGATGTTTAGTAATCAAAGGCAATTCACAACTTGTGGTTAAATAAGTAACCGAAGTTTATGTATGCAAAACTAAGCACTTACAACCTTACTATGACCTAGGGAAGTAGTTGTTATAGTAATTCACAAACATTGATATCCAACACATACCTCAAAACAAAAACACCATAGCCAAGGAAATCATAACATTAGCCCTTGGTGTAATGTCAGATGTGTTTAGCAAGTTACCCACCTTAACCATGGACTATGCTACTCCCATCACATAAAACACTGAGGATACCTTTGTAGTTTTCATTCATACTTCTCCTCCTAAGGAGTGGTATGAGGTATCAAATTTTACCTTATGCATGATGAATCCTTACAAGGCCTGACTACTACTCAAAAGGACATTGTACTCAAGTGATCAAAGCAGTATATCATCATAGGTGATAACACATTATGTCGATGATCCTATGATAACATACTCCTAAAGTGCTTAGGTAAAGCCAAAGTCAAAATAGTCCTAGAGGTTTACGAGGGTGTTTGTGGAGGATATATAGGACTGAGAGCTATGGATGCTAATACTAGATGGTTAGGCTACTATTAGCCCCA
Organism: Gnetum montanum; assembly: GCA_015680685.1. Classification (NCBI taxonomy): domain Eukaryota; kingdom Viridiplantae; phylum Streptophyta; class Gnetopsida; order Gnetales; family Gnetaceae; genus Gnetum; species Gnetum montanum. The sequence continues at coordinate 1,205,353 of MNCI01024428.1, read as the reverse complement.
TACAAAAAATGACTCCCTACAGAAGGTTAAGCAGTGTGACATATGCCAATGATATAGCAACCTTATACATGTATCACTGATTGAGTTACATACCACTCAAATAACATGGTTGTTTCAATGATGGTGGTTGGATATCAGTGGATAAATAATGCATTAGTCTTCCATAGGGCATAACTTCATCATCATCACCACTGAATACTTTACAAAGTGTGTTGAGGCTATTCCCCATTTTGGCATCCCTCTTGAAATGAAAGATAATAGATCATAGTTTAGTAGCCATGAAATGAACGATTTCTGTTACAACCTAGGCATTAAGCATTCTTTCTCATCACCCTATTACATTTAATTTAATGGACAACCAAAAGCAAGCAACAAAGCCATCATCAACTTACTCAAAAAGATGATCAACAATAGCAAATGCAAGTGGGATGAGTGGCTTGTCCATGCACTATGGGCATATAGAAAAACTTATCACATGATAACCAATGTGATCCCTTATATCCTAGTTTATGGTTTTGAAGCTATTTTACCTCTTAAATTGCAGATTTCATTGCTTCTAGTTGCCTTGACTAACTTCATCAATAATAAGTAGAATAAGGAGTTGCAGATGGTAGTCCTAGTTTTGGTGGAGGAGTAGCATATGCAAGTGCTTGCATACATCAAGCACTATTAAGAGAGGAAGAAGTGATAGAATCATCATTACTTGACCATGTGAAAGATCAAGGATGGGAACCTAGTCATTAAGGTCATTCGTGGGCATGTAGAAAAATTCTCAGGCACCTAGGAAGGGTCCTTCATTATCACCAAAGCCTATGGGAATGATGCATTCAAAATAGCTGACATGGATGGAAATGAGTTGATCAATCCAATCAATAATTCCTATCTAAATTCATACTACATGTAGCCAATGATCATCAACAAGTGAACCTACTTTCAATAGCCCACTAAGACTTTAAACTGGTAACATAGATTTCCAGGACCTTAAACTGGTACCATGACCCATCACGACCTTAAAATAGCAACCTTGGTAACTTGGATAACCTAATTCTCATGTGGCCTATATGCATTATAACATTATAATATGCAGTGATGTTTTGTATTCTTTATTTGTGCCTCTCAAGTCAATCCTCCAAGCACCAACAAAGAGGAGCCATTAAAAAACTAGAAAAATTTGCATGTTATAGTTAATCTTCATCATGTAGCTTTCACCCCATGAAACTTGAGGTAAAACCTCATTGTAAATGTAAATATTGTAATCCATAGTGGGAAATTTCACATACCTTATACTTTTTGGGTTGAAAAATTCCTCATAAGTGGTCAAAGCCTCATTCCCCAAGTGAAAAAAGTCACCTAGTCTTTATATTTAGGCTTGAGGGAGGTCAAAATGCCTTTCAAAATGCCAAAAAATGCAATTTGATGGGTTTTATGGGTGGTATACACTTTTCTATGCTGGAAACACATGGAGGGTGGGGGGGTGTGGCAGGGTGCGGTGAGGGGTTTTGGTAAATCTCACGTACCCCCAATGTGGAAGGATGGGGGTTATGGAAAACTTCCCCCTTCAGCATGGAGACTACATGCACAGCCTAGGAACCTTTACCCCTCAGTGTGAAAATTTTCCCCCAACATGAAATCTTCACCCCCAACATTGAAAATATCATTGCCTAGCATGGAAGCCACAATAGATAGATTTCAAAACTTCATGCACTTCAACATTGACCAACCACTTTAGCAAGCATGGTGGAGAGCTTAGCATGGAAGATTCATCTCCAGCATGGAAGGTGTGTCCTAGTTACTAGTTATAGTAAAGAAAATGGCCATGGGAGGAAGTACTTACTATGTATAGTAGTCCCCTCCCCTAAAAAAATTTGATCACCCATCTCACCTAAATTTGGTAGCTAATTTTTAGCCATTTTGTAGCCCCATTCATGGCCTAAAGAACCCATAAAAGCCAGCCTTAAACACCATTTATAGTTTTAGTAATTTTGGTTCATGGTTGGACTTTTGGCACTTGAATACTTGAGTATATAAGTAATTTTCCAAGTACTAATTCCACACTTGGGGCATTCTCAAGCCCTCAAGAGCTTTTGCAAGTTTGCATACTTATATTCTTTTGAATCCCAATGTGAAGGAATTATAGCCTTGAGACTTGTGAACTTTTGGTGTCAAAGTTGCATTTTTGGGGCTTCGAATCCCCAGTGTGGAGTAATCTACTAGCCAATTTTTTCACTTTTTTCATTCCCCCAACAATGACCCAACATGTAGATATGAGGTTATAGTAGAGAAGGTTCAATAGCATCAAGAGTGACTTAGCATCTGAATATCGGAGCAAATCACATCGACTTCAATAGGCTTTGAACTTCTACATAAGCAAACCCTCTTTCTACTCATCCAAGCATCATTTGTACACATTTCTCCAACTTACACTTTATTCTTTCTTAATAAATTTTTAATTTTGCATATGAAATATATTTGTTTATTATCTTTGCATTATTTTAGATCTAATATCAATTTTACATTTCATTTCATTTTATTATCACACTTTGCATTTTCATTAGTCTTTGGTTAATCTACTGAGCTAGCTAGGGCACTTGAAATTCCATTTTTTCTCATCGAGGCTCTAGGAATTCATGGGTTAAGGAACTTATACACTAAGGACTTTTGATTTTTCCAATAACCAAGGTTTTCATTCATAACAATTGACAAGTTGTTCTCTGAGCTATTGAATGCTTTCTTCGAGAACATTTTTCTACTTTTCAGTGTTGGTCAATTGAGCATTATTAGCAACAAGCTATTTATTCTCCTCTTGTAGAACAATGAGTGCTTTGACATGTGCATATGTTTGGGCCTTTGCCATTGATGCATCCCACATTGCTTTCTCCATCTCTCTTTCCATTTGCATATTCTAGATAATTAATTACCTCACATGATCAATTCTAATTTGGTCTAGTTGATCATGAGATATGAATTATGTAGGGTCTCTCCTTTAAGCTCTCATATTTACCAATTCTGCTTATAATCATTAAAATTCTTTTTCTATGTGTTTAGCTTTGGTTTCACCCATGAACAACATCTCTTTTATGGCTATTAGATCAAACTGGATCATAGTGATATCACTTGGGATATCAAAAAGGTTTTTCATGACCTAGCCCATCTATAATAATCTATCCAAAATATCTTCATGCTCCTCAGAAGTCATTGAGGATTTGGTAAGAATTTGAGCATCTTGTACTCTAGAGATGTTGATTGGTGGCATAATAGGAACATTGAAAGATTTCTTGATATGATCAATAATGACCTCTATAGCTCTTGCTGCATCTTGGTGTTGCATGACCACAACTATCGCACCTTCACCAATTTCAAGCATAACTTGAAATGATGTAGCATTCCTAGAAATTTTTTGTGCCTAGTGATCCTCTCCTTCTATCTTGAGTAACACTTGCCCACTAGATGGATCTATGGATACAGTGGGGCTTATAGAGCTCACTCTTACTCTATATAGATTAGGTCCCTCTCTTGTTCCCTAGTTGATGATCTCTACAACTTGTTGCAAGTGACTCATAGATGGTCTGTAATCCTACAACAGTGGTGAAACTTCTTGTTGTTGTTGTTGATCAATTTGTAGTTAGTTTCTAGGCGATGCTTCTTATTGCTAACTAGTATCTAGAATGCTATTGGTAAGGGTGGTGCCTATAGATCCCTCATGCTTGTTAATTTTTTACTTCATCCTTCTTTGGTGGCATCAACTTGAACATCTCTACATAAGAAGCATTTTGGGCCTTCCTTGGAACATCATTGTTATATCCTAGGATTTTGGATTGTTAGCATAGCTTCCAAATGAGGCAAGGAAATGGAAGTGTCAGTTTCCCTACCTTCTTATCTTCAAACCACCTTTAGATCTTGAGGAAGAATAGATGGGCAATGTTGGCATTAAATTTTTTCATCAAAAGTGCACTTTCTTTGGCCACATATGTGGATATTCTATTGAGCCTTTTGTTGCAAACAGTAATAGGTTCCAATCTTGAAATATTTTTTTTTCTTTTGCCTAGATATCATTATAGTATTTATCATCTTTGCCATATGCCCTCTGCAACAACAAATTCTAGGCATTAGTGTCTAATTTGGTAGAAATCTATGTCATATTTTCTACTTCATTTAGGATGTTGAGGACTTTAGTGATTACCTCATAGAGACTTAATTTTAATAGTAGCATCAGCTAGTTTATTTTGCCAAAATTGATATATTTCTCCTAGATACCATTCTACATTGTAGATCAAGTAGGCCATAGGGGAGATGCTTGGAGTTGTGTCTTTATAGATTCTGGGGCAAACTCCATGAAAGAACCAAAATTTAGCTCCATGATGATCATGGAAAAGATAGAGTTTTCTTGGATTACTTGGAGGCATTCACGAGACAATGTGAATTGTTGCCCTTGTTTAAGAACTAGTGGAACTTCTACCTTCCCCTATGCAAAATGCTTATTAACAAGAGTTTTCTAGTGAATGCTAAATGACTAGGCCTCCTGTTTCTCATGCTTAACTTGTGGGGTTTGTTCTCCTACTTATCCTCTTCCATGATCTATTGATGTCTTCCTCACATGTTGAGAAGGTGCTTCAATTGCTAGTCTCTCTAGGACTATCTATGATGAACAAAGGTTTGAAATTATTTAAGGTGTTTAAAGTAATTCTTAATAGTTCTTTATATTCTTCATAACCTTGATTAGTTCAAGTCCTTATCTCATTATGATTACAAAGTTAGAAAAATTTTTAAAAAGAAATCCCTTAAGCGTTATATCATTAATTACTTATGGCCTTCTATAGTTATTATTTTCTTGCTTATTATGCCTTAAAATGGTTTGTATGATTAATTAGGAGAATTAGCTAAGTCCTCTTAGCTTAAGTTTGATTAATTAATAATAAGGTTCTTATTATTTCCTTATACTTATCCTTATACTATCTTTTGGGTCTTAGGAAAATTTTGGCTCAAGTTTCTAGATGCTTGTGCAAGGCACTCCCCTACAACTAAGTTGAGTGCCCTAAGATCAATAGGGTTCAAGAATTTTAAAAATTAAAGATATGGGGGGATGAAGTTATGACCTTGGGAAGTTAGTGTGCAAGAGCTCTAATGAAAAACAACAAAAACTTATCTTGTTAGAAATGAGAGGAATGAAAAATTTCACTAACTCCCACATGTATATATACTATTTTTATATGCACGACATCGTAGATGCACCATCATAGGGGATATAACATTGTATCTATGACATCACCATGAATAAATTTCAAGTTTTCATTGAATGTTTTGGGAAAAAATAAGTTAATTGGAATGTTTGGAAGACACGAAGCTAGTCCAAAGGATCTTAGGTCATTAATGATGCATAGTTTTCAAGAATTTGGCATTTGGAGTTCATAAGGGCAATAAAAGTTTATTGAATGGATAGGAGATGAGTTGAGAATTTTGGATGTATGGACATATTACTAGATGATATGTGAAGTATTTATTACATCTTGATGATTTTGGAAGGCACAAGATGATGTGGAATTTCTTGCCAAGTATGAAATATAAGAGTTATACAAGTGGGTCCTCCCCAAAGCAAACTCTAGCCCTTAGTACCCTTGTATAACCACACCTAAAAGTTTCCTTATGCACTCAAGGAGTTGAATGTAAGACGTACATATCTAGCAAAACACACATGTTAGTATCATCAGATTGGGAAAATGATACTATATTATAAAAAACCATAAAGTTATGATTAAATATATAGTGAGGTGAGATGGATNAACCATAAAGTTATGATTAAATATATAGTGAGGTGAGATGGACTGTTGAAGGGATTGTTAAAACTTGGGATGTGAGGTGTCTTACTATAGGCATAATGAATCCTTGGATGTGATTTATGGTTAAGGTAATCATTAACCTTTCTATCCAAGATTCAAACCAAGTCCAAACCACTTTCTAGTGACATCGCATTATTTTATCCATAGGGTTCATAATCATAAGACTACAACTGTTGCAAGGAGTATTACCACTTGACATGTTGTTCAAGGGAGGAGTTTATTCATTGTATTTTTTTGAGATTATTGGGAAGTTGCCTATCTTCAAGCATGGGTAACATGTCTTTCTAGTGGGACCCCTAGATATTTATTTTGTGTATGAATTTTATTTTTAACTATGTCAACCTTACTAGAGGACTACCTTCAGGCATGGATAACATATCTTTCCATTAACATGGTAAGGTAACACTTATTGTACTTTTACTTCCATTTTTCATTAGATCTTCAAGAAAATAGTACATTCTTAATAATAGGATAGAACTTACATCAATAAGCCTAGGAAATTCACAAATCCCATTGATGGCACACCCTTTGCATCCCCACATAGTTTTTCACTCTTTAGTCCAAGCATAATGATCACAAGTTTATTCTTAGTTTTATTATGAGAACAATACCATTATGGCCATGTTAAGAATCTCTTATTGTTGAAATGGATGGATGGATGTTGTGGTCTCACTATATAGGTAATCACTCCCTTTATGGTTGATAATATAGGAAAATCTTCATATTATTGGAACTACATCTTGCTTTATTCAATGTATTTTATTGGAAAGTTAACAAAAATGTGTACAAGAAAAAATAATGGGAAAGTATAGAAAAATTTTAAAAGATAGTAAAAATTGCAAAAATAGCAAGAATAAGAAAAGTATAAAAAGAATGTAAAAATTTCAAAGAATGGAAAAAGAATTAGGAATTGAAAATATATAAAAGAATGAAAAGATTTTAAAGAATGTGAAAATTGGTAAGAAATATGAAAATTTATAATAAGAAATTATAAACCAAAATTAATTGTAAAACAAAAAGTTAAAAAAGCACTTATTAATTTCTAGATTAAGATAAGATATCTTCTCCAAGACTAAACTCATGGATTAGTATTTAGAAAATGGACCCTAGATTCCTTAGATCATACACTCTAGGTTTCTCAATTACCATCCTTAGTCACTTAGTTTTTTAGTTATCATCCCATGTAATCTTGATGGTAATCAAAGTTTGATCATCTGAGGACATATATCTAGATGGACTAGATGATCTTTTCATTTCCGAAGGTCCAACTATACTTTCTTGTTGATTCCTAAATTCAAATTCTAAATCTTTATTTTCTCTATCTTCTAGTGTATGATTATGGTTTAATATTTTCATTTGTGAGTTCTTAGTTAGGATCATTTTCTTAGGATAGGAGTTTATATGTGAGTAAGATGATTCCATGCATGTTTTGGATAGTTTTAGATTCTTAATTTTTGGCCACTAGGTGTCTTTTGATTTAGTGGCCCATGATTCTTCTTGTACACACACTTGTTTTTCCCATCTATTGTGGGATGATGTAAGGATTGTGTTGACATTTTCAGCTTTTTTCCCACAACTATACCCTTTATTGTCATCACTATTGCATGGAATTCTTTGCACATGTATGGATCCTTGCTCGTCTTCCTTGAAGATTTTTAGGGATAAATCTCTCATTTAACTTGGCATCTATTATACTAAGCCATGCTCTTCCCATTATGATAGAATATTTTGTATCATCATTCTTCACATCAATCACCAAAAAATCTACTAGATAAGACCATCCACTAATGGTGGTTATCACATCTTCTATCTATCCTAAAGAAATGGTGATAGATTGATCTACTAGCTTTAACCTTATGTTACACTTCTTTAAGGGCAGTAGGTTCCATGCCTTGTATGTTTCTTAAGATATAAAATTTACTTTGGAACTCGAGTCTAGTAGATCCTTGCATGGTGAATTTTCAGCTACTTGTAAATAAATCAAAGGAATTTCTAGATCTATTCTTTTCCTAGGAAGTGTTCCTACCTTAATCTAGTTTGATATGATATCCATTAGCCTGATAGGTTTAAGTTCCTAATTTAGTTGTTGTGGAAGCATGGTGTTGGTAGGAGGATCTATCATAGGAGAAACTTGACTTAATGAAGTCATAATTCTACTAGCCTTTTCTAGACTTGTCTTGAAGAAAGACTATTTCTTTGATTTTCCCTTAGTATTGCTAATATGACTCTCTCTTTGTATATTCACTACCCTTGTAGCACTTCCATATTGAGGCTGTGATGGTAGTTCCCCTTGCATGATAGTTGGTGGCACTGGTGGTAGAGGGTTGGAAGGTTGACTTAATGAACTGGCTATTGTTTGATGTACATATGGATTAGAATCCATCCTTGGAGTTGTAGGTCTATAGTACTCAAGTGGATAATATTGAAAAATGTGAATTGTTGCATTTCTTGGAGATTTTAGATGCTACACATAGTATTCATTAGGATCTAGTTGCTGATATGGATATTGCTACCTTGGTGATGGCATTGCCCCAATTATGGTTACTACCATTGTTGCTAATATCACTTGTGGTTGTGGATAAGCTTCACTTGGATAATAGGCTAGTTGGAAGGTCTATCTATAGTTACCTTGAGGGTAAGATAACCATTTTGGCATTTTATTTTTGATCAATCTTGGATTAAGGACATATTCATTTAATTCTTGAAATTGTGTCACCAAAGGATATCATCCCTTAGAATGTTTTTACTAGTACATTGTACACCCTTCCTCATCCTTTAAGCCCAAGTCAAAACATTCTGCCACTAAAGTAACTTTTCCATTTTGTTCGTAGTCTCTTTTCTTTTTCTTCTCCTTATCCTTATTGAAGGCTTGCTAAGTTCTTTCTTCTACAATTTTTAAGGTTGTAACAAATTTCTCATCCATCGAATCCCACATATTTTCTACCTTGGTGGATATGTCATTAATAGAATTTTGAATTAGTAGAGTCTTTTTTTGTATCACCTCCTCCATGGTTGCTTCCTCTTGCTTATTGCATACTCATACATCTCTTTTTCAAATGGATGGATCTCTAGTATACTCCTTAGCTAATTCTCTATTTTTTAATTCTTCTTCTTCCTTTAGCATGTGGTCACTTAGCCTCTAAATTCAATGAAAGATCATCTTTGATAGTCTTGCTTGGGCGTAGACCCCAAGTGTTTTTCTAGTTTTATTTCTTAGCCTATCAACAATATGCCTAATCTACTTCCTTTGAAAGAATCCATGGCCTAGGCACCAATTCTAAGAGAGTAGTATCTACCCATCATTGCATCAAGGGATTCATGGGTTCCTTACTTCTAGCCCTAAATCTAGTTTGTAAGATTGGACACCCAAGAGTAGGTTCGATATTTATCATTGAAAAGTTAAAGCATGATACTTCACCTTCTGATTGATTCAAGTTCTAATGATCTATACTAGCTTTTACCTCCTTGATGAGTATCTGAGGGAACAACTTAAGTTTATACCAATCACTCTCTATATTCTATAGGGCACATGCATCATAAAAGGCTTGAAGATGATGTTGTGGATCTGTGTTATGCCCACATTCAAACTTAGGAATATTATTCATATTAAGTTTCTTGATGCGATTATCTCTCACATGCTTGGTCAAAATATATACAAATTCTCTTATCTTGATCATGCTACAAGTTTTCAATGGGGGTTCTTCCTAATCATAGGATTCATATACTTGATTGTAGTGATGCCTTATTTGATACTCATATCTCTTTATTTCTTCCTGTTTATTCCTATTCCTTCATAGTTCACTCTCCTCATCTCATTCATTAAGGTGTCTTGGAAAATACTCATGTCTATCATGAGCCTGTCATCTCTTCCTATCATGATCTCTATACCTTTGTCCCTTTTGACTAGAGTCTACCTAAAATCATGAGGATGAAGATGAAGCAATGGGAGAATGATGTCAACTGGTTCTACTTCTATGACTCTAGTATTCATCTTCTTGTGATCCAGTAGAAACTCTTGGCCTTGATTCCTTCTTGTACTTAGAGTTATTTTCTTCTCTTCTTGGTGTCTCTAGAATGGCTAAATGTAGTTGCACTTTGATAGTTTATTCTAGGAAAATGATAGGTATTTGGAAATGGACTTTATGATCACAGTGAAGTTTCCCTACTACAGATGCAATGCCATCAAGTTCCTCTAGGACAATAGGAGAGTTAACCTAATTTTTCTTATTATTCTCATGTTTGATTTCCATGACATCATGTCTCTATACTTGTGCCTCTATGGGTTGATAAGGTCTGGTCATGTGTTTAGTCATATGGTATCCTTCTTGCACATAATTTTGATTCATTTCCCTTAGAGTTGTTTGAAGCATGATGGGTGCTAAATGCTCTAGAGGTAAAATGATGCTTCCATGTATGTCTCTCCACTTCATTTATCCATCTTGATGGAATATGAAAGTGAAATTAAGGTAATAAGGATCATTGTGAGCATATGAGATTCTTGCTTACATAGGCATACTTCAATCTTCATTGTCATTTGTTCTATCATTGCCCCTTTGTATCTCCTTGGAAGGTGATAGTTTTTCCTTAGTTGAAGCCATGTTATAAGTTTGACACTTAGTTAAGTTTGTGTTATTATAATTATTTAAATACTATGAAGATATGCTTTATAGTTCTTGATATAATGAACTTTATAAAATCAATTACTTAGCATATATTAGCACATCCCCAACAACAGTGCCAATGATGAGTGGTGGAAAACTTCGAACATTATACCATACAAGTCATGAGTGTTGGCATGTGATCAAATCATTTTTTGTGGATGGACAATTTTATTATGCTAGTAATTGATGTTAAGTTCAAGATCACTATCTTCCCACTTTAAGATAGTAAAGTTCTAGTGTATGGGTTAACTCTTAGTAAGGCATATGATTAGTTGATGTTATTAGGCTTTGATTACTCCTAGTTAAAAATATAATGAATGTTGAGAATAAAAATCTAAATCTAAGTAACAACAATAATGTAAATCTAATCTAACCTATAGCTATGAGCATCTAGTCCTACTCTGCTACACATGCCTTGGGCTCATGTAATCATTAGCAGATTATCAAGTGTTATGCTACTAGGTGAACCAAGAAATTACACCATTGGGATTACCAAATGATTACACTTATGCGCTTGAAACTAGTTGTACTTATTCCACTTTACTAATGAACACATAAAGTAAAGTGCTTTGTGTTGGCGACCGTTTGGGACACGACCACCAACGAGTGTCCTTGAATAGGATTTAGGTGCCTACTGGTCTCTGGCAACACCAAGGCCTAGATACCTCCAAATAGACTCAGTAGTTAATGTAAGTGTGTGTGTGTGCTGTTGCAGCATGCGGTTGTGAAAAATGAAACGATTGCGTTGTGTGTAAACTGCAAATGACTTATCTTAAAGAGATTCAGCCAACTTTGCCAAGTACTATGAGTTGTTGAGAGTTCCTATTTTGTTCAATTGCCTAGTCTACGTGGTCCTTATAATACCTACTTGTAACAAATAAAATTTTGCAAAAAAATTTGAGCACAAATCTGTGAATCTACTTCTAATTTTCCCCAAAGAAAGAGATAGTTCCACAAGAAAACTAGAAATAGAGCAAGATTC
>MNCI01024428.1:1160246-1193364 GCA_015680685.1 Gnetum montanum | reverse complement strand
CAATCTTTCACAATTTCTTCCAAGAGTGTGTCTCCAAGTGAGAGCTCCCAAAAAATGTGATGTATCAAGTGTCTTCTCCCAAAAGTATGATGTCTTAGACCCCAATTGTGTTTTTTTTCTCCTTGATCCCTGAAGCCTTTTTATAGGGTTCAAAGGTAGGTAGGTAAGTTACAAAATATCTTGGGTGGTCATAACCACCATAGAGATAAAAAAGCTACAATGGACAAGTGTCCTATTCGATTGCCAAGTGTTTTCATTCAGTTGCCAAGTGTCTTCATTTAATCGCCAAGTGGTCACCATGGAGATAAAAAGGTTGCAGGTGACAAGTGTCCCATTTAGTTAACAAGTGGCCTTTGTGGAGATAAAGAGGTTGTAGTTGACAAGTGGTCTTTGTGGTGGTTATAACCACCATTTCAATTGACAAGTGTTCAATTCACATGGGACTTTGAACAATTGTTGCACAAATTCCCTTTTTAAATCATAAAATATTTTATTGTTATTTACATGATAGTAGTAGAGATAATAATCATGGAGTTGATGCATACATGGATGGGTTAATATATAAATATATATGTATGTGTGTAATATTTGTCCATCTTTCTAATGCTTGGGACCCATGATTTTCTTTTGTTTTTTTAAATAATAAGTAAATATATAATTTTTCTCCTAGGAGAAAATTAAAATTTAACATGACCACTTTCACCATAGTGGAATTATGCACCCTTGGAATCTCGATTATGGTCATCAGAAAATAACTGTTCAGAATCTTAGTTAAAACTGATCATTTTAATTTCTAAATAGCTTTGTTTAGACACGTATCATCTATTTACCAGGTGCTGCTCAATGTTCATGCCTTCCACTATCCACAATTCTGTTTTAATCACCATTGCAAGTGCAGCAGCTGTAGTAGAGAGGCCAAGATCAAAGCCAAAGTCATGGATTTGCTTCCTGCCGGCACTGTCCTGGTTCTTCAAATTAACCCTCTAATAAGTAAATGGAATAGCAATCATTGTTGCAAACTCTCAACAATATATGTGGTGTACAGATCCATAGAGTGTTGAATGGCTTCACAGGCAATGGCCACCAGTAGAAATTCATCCACAGAAATTTCTTTATTCATGTAACGAATTTAAAATAAATAAAGACTTAAGGTTTCACCGTCTAGAGCCCTCTTCGTCGTAACTCTGACAACTGTGTTCAGCAACCATTGTCTTTGATGGAATGATCCGCATAAATCTTAGCTATAGGATTAGTGCCATCATCCCACATTGCACAAAATTAGTATAGCAATGAGCCCTGTGATTCCAGCAGTTACATGCCATGATTCAATCCTTTTTCCTCTATGGTAAATGCGTAGTTCCCCAAAACAGTCTGCAATCTCAAGAAGCAATATCCTCAAACCCTCTTCATTTCCACAAATTTCTATGTCACAGATTTACCTTTGGTAAAATTGTTGCAAAAATTTGAAATAAAGAATGTGTGCCAGGCCCTGCCTCTATTCTTGATTGGTACCTATCATTGTTTCATCGTCTTCTTTGCGGTAGCAAACTTATCTTTGTCTATTATGATTATTGTACTGATAACAGTCCAAGTGTAGCCAGTAGCAGTTTTTGTTTGCAAAATATCATTTTTTTTGCAGATGCAGGCTTGTTGCTGCTTAGGGGTACTGTGCGCACGACACCACCACCATGACACGCGTCTGCCGAGCTGCACCTGTGCTGTGCAAACGTTACGTGTTGACGGACCACCAACCATCCACTCTCCCTCTTATGTAGCGTAGAATTCCAATTTTCTGCAATTTTTTGGACCTATCTTTGCTGGTGTTTTTCCTTCGTTCAAACCCCAATCTTACACAGGTGCCTCCCTTCTCTTTCAAACCAGGCTCTCAAAGACTGTCTCATGAAGTTCCGGAAAAAATGTGAGACTGCTATAATAAAGCCACTGTATCTAAGAAATACAGCCCTAGACCCACTCATATCCTTACTTTCCTTTCCTGTCCATTATCCACAAGTAATACAGAGTTATCCATGTTTCTTTGCAACATCAAGTTTATGTTGCTTTTGGATTGGATGTGCTGCTTCCAATGGTTATGTCTACTGCTTTTTAGCTACATTTAAGTCTGCTGCTTTTTAGCTACATTTAAGTCTGCTGCTTTTTAGCTACATTTAATTCTGTAGGCTTATCTTATTTGGGAGATTTTATTAAAATAATTTTTGCGTCCATGAGAGGTATGTTCAGACCAATTGCTGAACCTTGTTTTAATGCTTTCGTATCTGAAAATGGTGGTAACAGTGACAACCATTGCTTATGGCATGTTTTTCATGGCAATAATAGGAACCATATTTGCAGACCCTTCTGATTTTCAACATAACTTGGATCTAGATTTTCCTCAAAAACAACCTGTGTTTTTGCTAACAGTGGATACATTTCTGCTGAGAATTGTAGTTCCTAGAGTGAAGTTCCACTTAATTCTTGCCATTCAATCATCCATTTAGCACATTGGTAACCAATCTTGTTTTCCATCTTTGGCATTCTGTGTATGGAGATGAGACTTTCATGATCATGCATATCAATATTATGATGACCATTGGGGTGGAATTAATATCATTTATATATTTTTTTATCATGTTCTCTATCATTTCCTTTTGAGTATCTACTTTTGCTATTCCATGAAATGGCCAAAATATGCCAACACTTTGAAAACACAAAGAGTTAACTAAGTAAACATGAAAATTAATCTAAGTAAAATAATAAAACTAAGTGTTTGCTACAAAGATGAGAAGTAATCTCAATCTTTATTACTGGACATGAATTGTGTTTAAATATATTTCACTCGAATAAAGATTCCACACAATTGCTAAACATCACACTGTGGGTATTCACTCTATCGCTAACTATGAAAATAAATTGCAAGAGTTCTGCTAAGGATGGAATGGAAAAGTTGTTGATCATGTGTCCCAAGTGTTAGCATTTATAGGACTACACACATCCTAAGACATCATATCAATGATGACACCAATGATGAGTGGTGAAGCAATCCAACACTCTACCATACACTTCATGAGTGCTCATGCATGATTAGATCATAATCTGTAGAAGGATAATGTTATTATGCTAATAATTGATATTATGTTCATGATCATTGTCTTCCCACTTTGAGTTAGTAAAGACTAAGTGTATGGTTTAATTTGCAATGAGGCATATGTTAAGTGATGTTGTATGGCTCATTTTACTCCTAAGTGTAAACATAATAAAAATGAAGTTAAACACTACATCTAAGTAATGACAAGAATGTAAATCTATTCTAACCTATAGCAATGAGCATCTATTCCTAGTTTATTGTACATGTCTTGGGCTCATGTAACCATTACTGGGTTATCAAGTGTTATGCTTCTAGGTAAACCAAGCAATAATACCACTAGGATTATTAAATGATTACACTTATGTGCTCGAAACTAGTCATACTCATTCTACTTTACTAAAAATATAAAGTTAAGTAAACATGGAAATTAATTTAAGTAAAATAGTAAAACTAAGTGTATGCTACAATGATGAGAAGTAATCTTGATCTTTATTTCTAAACATGAACTATGCTCAAGTACATTTAATTTAATAAAGATTCCACACAACTCCTAAACATCACACTATAGGCATTCACTTTACCACTAACTACAAAAAAAAATTGCAAGAATTCTACTAAGGATGGAATGGAAAATTTGTTGATTGTGCATCCTAAGTATCAACATTTATAGGATTACATGCATCTTGAGACCTCGTATCAATAATGATGTAACATGGATAATGATATCGTATCTACGGCATTGATGCTATGATATCATAGATACAATATCGCAAAGCAACAAAAATTGACATTATGAACAACTTAGACTCCAAATTGGTAGGCCATCTTAGATAGTTTAGCCCATGTTCATAGCATCGAGATAAAAAAGAAAGACTTGTAGATAGAAGATCTTACCAAATAAATTAGGTTAGTAAATCTATGATATGCTAACTTGGCCATGTTAACAACGAGATAGCCCTAGAATGAGATAGAGCAGTAGGTAGTAGTCATGTACACAATGTACGAGAAGGATTTTGTTGACGAAAAGGACACATTGTAGAAACTACACATGGTAAAATTTGAACTTGAAATAGTAAAGGCTAGCTACCAAGGCCAAAAAGATGTAGCAAAAAACCTAGCATACCAAATGTCAGACTACCAAGAGTTAAGGAAGATGGCCAAGAATTTTGAGAAAGAAAGATGACAATTTGTGGTATGTTGCATGAAAGTAAACAAAAGGTTCCTATAGTTGCCATGCCCGTGGGATGTACTAACTTTGTCAAACATCAGCCAATCATCATGGATGGTACATAATTCTAGGATAGAGGGAGAAAAGCTTCTGGTGCTCATGAACCATTATCAATTCCAGAAGCTTAATGATAAAGGGAAGAAGCCAATGGAAGAGCCTCCACTATTGGGAACATAAGGCTACATTGAGCTACTTTAGGTTTCATTTTGTTTTTTTTTTCATGTTTACTATGTCATTTTGTAAACACACAAATGTGGAAATGACAGAGTAATGTAAATAGTTAGTTATGTCGTATCAATGTTTACTAAGTTTGATGTCATATCAATGATATTGTAGCTATGATGTCATAGTTCATTCTACATCATTATTGATGTAATGTCTCAAGATTTGTGTAGCCTTATAAATACCAACACTCTAGTGCATACTGAATAACTTTTCATTCCAACCCTTAGCAAAAATCTTGCAATTTTATTTCATAGTTTAGTAATAGAGTGAATTCCCATAGTGTGGTGTTGAACAATTGTACTAAGTATTTATTTGAATGAATTGTACTTGGATCCAGTTCATGACTAGCAATAAAGATCAAGATTTCTTTTCATCATTGCAGCACCCACATAGTTTTTTATTTTTTACTTAGAATAATTTCCTTACTTTTCTAATTAATCACTTACATTTCAAACACTTTACTTTACATGTTATTAGTAAGTGGAATAGATATGACTAATTTCAAGTTCTAAGTGTAGTTATCATGTAACCCATTAGTGGCTTTGCTTGATTTGTTCAAATAGTAATACCACTTGGAAATCTTAGTGATAACTACATGAATCCAAGGCATGTACAACAGGCCAAGACCAGATATCCATTACACTAGGCTAAGTTAGATTTATGATTTCCTAGTTCACTAAACTTAGAGTTTTTATCTTCAACTATGTTTACCATTATAAGCATTAATATCCTTACAACATCAACAAATTATATGCCTCACTAAGAGTTAAAGCATACACTTGAACTTCATTAACTCATAGTGGAAAAAAATTCTTGAACTTAACATCAATTACTAGCATAATTACATTATCCATTTGTAAATTATGATCTAGTCATGTGCAAACACTGGTGACTTGTATGGTAGAGTGTTGGGATACCTCCATCACTCATGAAAAGGTAACTTGCTAAACACATATGGCATCACACTTAGGGCTAAGATTACAATGTCATTGGCTAAGGTGTTCTTGATTTGGGGTATATGTTGAATACCAACATGTATAAATTGTTGCATCAATTTCTTAGCTAGGTCACAGTAAGGTTGTAAGTGTTTGGATTTACATGCATAAACCTTAGTTGGTTAACCACAAGTTGTGAATCACATTTTATCATCAAGCATTTGATTCCTTGGTCGTGGGATACCATCATTCATCTGATTAATCTTTCATACTTTGCCACATTTTTGGTACATGGTAATTGAAAATGGTAAGCGAAAGGTTGGATTACACTAGAAGGTGGTATTAATATGATAGTGCACTATTCCCATGTGTAGTTGAGGCTCTGTCAAAATGCATGATAGCCTCATATCCCTTGGGCACATTCTTGACAATGTTAACATGCTCATCGAGAAAATCAAGATCAATGGTGACATGGTCATCAACTAGGGAAATGGTGATATATCGGGCTATAGCATGGCCTTTGGTTAAATCTTGAAAAATGTAATGTAGATCAAACTTAGCTATTATGACCTTCCATCATTCTATCTAGCTACTTTCGTTAATATTGGTTGTTATGGCTCTAAGCACATTATCCTTGCATATAGCATTGACTTGACTCCTAAAGAGGTAGTGTCTCCACTTATTTAAGGAGAAGACTATTCTAGACAATATTTCTCAACCTTGATGTATCAAGTCTCATAGGCTATCAATGCATGGCTTAAGTAGTATACAAGTAGCTCTACTTCATCATCTCATTTTTGATAAAGTAAAGAGATAAGAGACATGTCAGAGATTATAAGCTAGACATAAAAAGGTTTATCATTTTGTATTAAATATACCATGATTAGTTGAGCTAAATCTTGCTTAATGCTATCAAAGGCTTCTTGACATTAGGTAGTTCACTCATAGTGAAATCCTTTCTTAAGCAAGTGCTACATGGATTATAGCTTATCTGTAAGCCTAGAGATGAACCTATGAATAAATTGTAATCTACCTTGTAGTCCTCAAAGCTCAAGGTTTGTCAATTCTACCAAGTTGGTTATGCTCCTAACCTTATCATGATCAATATGTATCCTTGCTTTGGACACTATGAAACCAATCATCTTACTAGTTTTAACATCAAAGACATACTTCTTAGGATTAAGCCTAAGTTCATATTTGAAACATCATTTAAACACTAAGCCAAGCTCATGTGCATGATCACTAGAAATTTTTGATTTAATTGCTATGCCATCCACATAATATTTGAGTAACCTTAGCATGTATTCACTAAATATATAGGTCATGGCTTGTTGATAGGTTACGCCTGCATTCTTTAGAACAAAGTGCATCATGGTATAACAAAATTTTTTCCAAGGGGTCATGAAGGTAATGTCAAGTTAATGCTCCAAGTTAATCCTAACTTGGTTGTATCCCTAGTATCCATCCATGAAGAATAACAAGGCATGTTTAGCCATAGTATTGATGAGTTGGTCAATACTAGGTAAAGGAAAATCATCTTTAGTAGTTGCCTTCTTTAAGTCTTAAAAATCAATGAAAATATATATACTACTATTTTTCTTAGAAAATAACACCATTTTGGATACCTAATCCATGTATTCAATAGCTCAAATGAAACACACTTGATAAAGTTTCATGATTTCATTATAAACTATCAATGCTAGATCTAGCCTAATTTTGTAGACCTTTTTCTTAACTAGTTTAATACTAGGTTCAAGAACAATGTTGTGTTTCACTAAGTGTGAATCAAGACTTGGCATATCCTCATATGATCAAGTAATGACCTTAATGTTATCTTGAAGGACATTAGTGATGCTTGAGCCTACTAGGGTTCAAGCGAAGAACTTAATTATAGTATTTTCTTCTCACCACTATGTGTTGTAACCAAAACCTTAGCTAGAGAGTCTTCATTAATGTTACCATTCTTAAGATTAAAAATTTTAACTAGGTGTTCATGCCATGAAAGAGGTTTTTCTATAGAGGCTATGTGATCAATTGGGCTCTTAGGCTCAAGATGTTAGTAATCAAGGTCTACAAATCATTCAACATCACCATGAGGTTAACTTAGTCTTAGAGGTAAACTAAACTACTTCTAGGTTTTTATAGTCCAATCTTGTACATGAACCATAGGCACATTGGCACTTGTGTGGTAACATGATTAAACAATGTCAAATTAATGTAAGAAAATTTAGTAATAATTCATAGATGAGTCAAAGAACCTTAAATAAAAGGCTAAACAAGGTTCAAGCATGGTCAATGAAGGTGACAAGGAGGTAGGTTAATGTAACAAGGCTAATACAAAGGCCAAATGATGATCAAATGGGGCCAAATGAAGGTCAAATGATGGTTGAATCTCATAAAATTATATCAAACATGGTCAAACTAGGCTATATTGATGTCAAATGACATCAACTAATGTCAAACAAGGCTAAATGATGTAGAAAATGATGAAAATGAAGCCAAATGATAATAAATGATTTGAAAATGATGGACAACAATGTGAAACAATGTTAGGTAAGGTCAAAACATAGTGGAACAAGACCAAACAAGGCAAGGTAGGTTGCATATGGTTAAAATTGATCAATACTAGTCAATTAAGGTAGCATTTTACTAGTTTTAGACATTAGTAGGTCATGGTGAGATGCTCCAACGTTTATGGAAGAGTTTGACCACTTGAGGAGATCATTTGGAGCCTGTTTAGAGGCAAAAATAAGATCTCTTGTAATAAATATGTTATCCCCTACAAGAAATACATTGGCCAATGTTTTTATTGCAAATCCAAAGATATCTTTTGATAAAATTTGATTTCTAGGATTTTCTAAGCTAGTTTCTGAGTTCCAAAGCCTTGAAATGTTAGTGTAGTAGTTTAGGAGGAAGGCTAAGTAATTTTTTATGTTGATTTGACCCTATGGAGTCCTTGCATGTTATCAAAAGTTGAAAAATATGCTAGACACCATATTTAATATTGATACTAGTGTACTTTTATAGAAAAAAATATTTTTTGACATTTCAAGCTTGGAATTTCAGCTTCAATAGTCTCCTAGAGCAACACAAGGGTCTTAGGGTTGTAGAATGGTTAATTTGAAGTCAAAATCGACCAAAAAAAGTTCAGTTTGAAGCTGTCCAGTTGAAAAAATCTCTCTTCAATGCATGTGTGCCTAGCCCCAACATATAAATGGGAAAATTTGAGTTTTTCATGTTCGACTAGGGTCAAGTTGCATCTAACCGTAGGTCCAAGGGTTCCAAGCTTCTCTAGTTAAATTTCATCCAATTCGAAATGTCATAACACTATCAAAATTGTCATCAAAGTAAAAAAATACAATGGCCAACATATTTAGTGTTGATGCCAAAATATCCTTTGTGGAATCTTGACTTTGGAGTAGTCTAGGTGATTAATCAACTTCATTTTTTAGCTTCCAAGGTTACTAGTATCTGTGGCTACAGTTTAGGCTTGAGACTAGCAATTTGAGAGGTCACTGGAGACTCCATTTGGCCATTTCACTTTCATTCACTCCAAAAATACACTATCTAGCATATTTAGTACTAGAGCTATCATATAAATAAAGAATATGACTAATTTTGATCGCTTTTCAGCTTAATTTTTGAGGTTCCCTCACTACTAGAGGTCCTAGGTAGGTTTGGTGATTAGAGTGGAGCATTTAGAGGCTACTTGGACTAGTTGATGACTTGTTCTTAATTTTTATTAAGATTTATATGCTATCTAATGTATTTATTTTTCATCCAACATATGTTTCAAGGTTTAATTAGTTTTGACCTCTTTTCAACTAGTTTTTTTATGTTTTAAGATCATCAAAAGCCCTAGGTAGGTGCTAGTGTTAGGATTTACAATTTTGAAGGTTATTGGAGGCTTTATTAGTTCATTTTGTGCTCCATCCACTCAAAAATATGCTAGCTAGTGTATTTAATGTCCATTCTAGTGTACTTTTGGAGAATATGTGGATTTTGACATCTTTCAACTAGGTTTTTAGTGTTTTGGAGTTGCTAGAGGCTTCGAT
This sequence comes from Gnetum montanum, assembly GCA_015680685.1. NCBI lineage: Eukaryota > Viridiplantae > Streptophyta > Gnetopsida > Gnetales > Gnetaceae > Gnetum > Gnetum montanum. The sequence goes on along the minus strand of MNCI01024428.1, from coordinate 1,183,839 downwards.
TAGGGTTTGGGATTTGGCTTGATGATTTTGAAGGATCAAGGAAGGTCTCATTTATGCCTATTATCACCATTTCTTATATAAATATGCTATCTAGTGTATCTTTGTATTGTAGTCAACATATAAATATTTGGAATGCCTTATTTTAGGTGTTTTAAGACCATTTTCAACACATGAAGTGTCCCAATTGTAATGTCTAGGGTTCTAGTTTGGGATGGGACTTTATCGACCTCAATGAGTCGAAGATGGGCAATTAGGGAATGCATTCTATTCATGGTTGGAGTTTGCAACCCATTTTGAGGTTTAAATGTTGGCTTGGGCATCAATCCCCATTGTATTTTTTTTCTTTTTTTTTTTGTTTAAGGTTCTAAATCCCATTGTATTAGTATTTTTTGTATTTATTGGAGAGGCACCTTGTGGGACCCACCCAAGGTTAAAAGATTGTTTGAGATCCAATAGCAAGAAAAACCAACATATTTATGATTTTTCCCAAGTGAATATTGAGTTCACTAAGTGTTGGGATAAGCATTTCAATGGTAGTGATGTCTAATTTGATGCATAAATACACCAAGGATTTTCATATTGAAAATTTTATGCAAACCATTTTATTAAGCTTGGTTCTTAGTAGAAAGTGCTTGGCAACTAGGTCTTCCAACTATTCTTGTCTTCAGTTTCATCATCCCTCAACATATCTTTGTCATTCCCCATCATAGAGGTAGCACAATTGTAAGGAGATGAAGAGGAGTTGAAGGTTTTATGTTTATTTGTCTAAGATGTTGAAGAAGAGAAGAGGAACAATCAAAAACACAACATTAGAGGAGGTAAACAGTACTTTCAAAGGCATCTTCAAACTCCCAAAACCCTCCATCAATGAAGGCACTTCTAGCATGACTACCAAGTACCCTTCTTTAACTATTGTTTATCAGTTTTTACTATACTATGGAGGCATTTTGTGTTTCCTAGGCCTTCATGGTGGAGAAATTTTTGTTTTATGCCCATTGGATGTTGTGTCTAGGTTATGTAAATACATTTGTATTGTTATTTTTTCCCTAGGACCTTCTTGTTCAAAATAATGAATTTTTCTTTGGCCTTATTTTATGCATTTTTTACTATTTTTACTGTGGCCAAACCTTGCAACTTTTTTATATAAGGATATGGTACAAAAATTTCTATTTTTTAGGTCATTGGGTTGTTCTATGATGTTAATTGGTCATGTAAGAGGTTGAATCACTATCTTCAAAGCTATGGTTAATTTTTTATGATTCTTTCTGTAGACTAGTGCATCATGATTTTTCAGTTTTTACCTATTTTTGGCTTGTAAAGATTGACAACATTGAAATATTTTAAGACTTTTTTTAGCAATGTTCCAACCTACCAAGGGTTTCTAGGATGATGTAAAATGGTTTTACACAAGATTTGGAATTTTTAAAAAAACATTCATAATTTTTCTAGAGGTTTCATTGCATTTGTTTCACTACAAATTGGGTTTTTTAGAAAAAAATTCTAAGTGATTTTGAGCCACAATGTGAATTTTCTATGCATAATGTTGTAATTTTTGAGTGATTTTTGTGTTGGATTATGTATATTTACACTAGATAGACTTATAAAAAATATTTTGGTAATTTGTTATCAAATTTTTGATTACATGAACTACCTTGTATTGTTGCAATTTCAAGTGCTGGGCATGTGAGCTTCCAAGATGCACTAGTAGCATTGGTCAATGTTGTGTATTTTTCTAGATATGTTTAAGGTTTCTAAAGGTCATTTATCTTGTGTATATTGGTTTTCAATAGCTATTTAAATTTTTCAAAATTTTTTATCTAGCTTTCCTAGAGTTTTTACTATAGTTGTTTCACTATAAACTAAGATTTCTAGCCAAAATTTCATTAAATTGTAGTTGAAATTTTTACACTGGTTAATGCATTATTAACCATGGGTTTGGAATTTTTATAGGCTTGTTATCATGGTTTAATTATTGCCATAAAAATTCTATAATAATTTTTTAATGCATTCTTTGACTATGTGATTGTCGTCAATGTTCTGGGCTACTTGGTCTTCTACTTAGTTTTTATGTGAAAAAAGTCAATAGTCTTATTTTTTTCTCTATTATGGTTATGTAATTTTTTTAAGGTAATGTTGACCTTTCGTTTGTTACTCAAGTATTGTTAAGGTTTGCTTACTATTACATAGTGCTTTAAAGGTTTTGTTTAGTTGTGCAGAGACTTCTTGAAATCCATCCTAGTGGTTGTTGAGCTAGTTGGGCTTCTACGATATGTAAACACACTAGGACTAAACAATTTTCCTTTTGACATGATCCTAGATCATGGATCTCTTTGGTTCAAGCCTAGGATCAAAGAGTTCTTGTCTTTCTTGCGTTAGAACTTTAGTGTGATCTTATGGTAACACTTGGCCTTTAACACTATAGCTAGCAGATGACTTTAGCAAATATACTTCACGTTACTCTGAAGTCTATCATAAGTGTTTGTCCAATAGGATTACTCATATTTGGTGGGGCCTTCCAACCTTAGGCATTTATGCACCCATGACTTCTAGGACTCCTACATTGCTTCAACCAAGTAAGCAATTTAATGATTTTTATTTTGTGAAATTTTTATTTATTAATGTCAACATTCTCTAGTTGTGTGGATTTTTGGTTTCTTAGGCTTCAATTGTGAAGTTTATTTTACCTTTGTGGTTATGAGTATAACTTCAAGTTACTATGTTCATTTTATATTTTTTAATTTTATGATTTTGTGTAATGCACTCATGCTAAATGCTAACAATCTACATATGTTGTGTCACAAATCCTACGCCCAAATCTACTATTGCTGTAATCACCTTAAGACGTGCAGAAGAGACATGAATTATCAAGTGGTGGGAAGTAGATTTAGCATAGGAGTGATTGGCTAGTAGAAAACCTAGAGAGATTCAAGAGAGAATTGTTAATGTAGTTTTGCTCAATGTACTCATGATTCCTAGCCCATTAATGCCTGCTATAGATATGGTAAATATAATTAACTCTTTTGACAAAGGAGTCAAGAAATTCATCTCTCATGTTAATGGTGTGCCTATCACCTTGGTCATCAATGAGTCTATATTCAGCAACCTCTTTAGCATATCTTGTAATAGCATGAAGGTTTTCACAAGTGTAGGGAAATAGGTGGACCATAGAAAGAAGGTGGAAGAGTGGCTTAACTCTCATTGTGGGAGCAGTGGGTTGCCTCTAGACCAGTGTTAGGTCATAGAGATCAACAATATATATCCACTCTTCGAGTCTAGAGAATTTCCCATGTTTTTGTTACAGAAGAAGGTTCTTAGTATTCGACAAGCTTGGATAATGAAGAAGGTCCTCATTGAGGGTTCTAAGTTCAACTAGGCTACACATTTGGTTTTTAGGCTACGAGATGAGATCCAAAAATTCTGAAAAAATCTTGAGACAATATGTTACAAACATTTTGGATTTTTTGTTGCACATCTAAGGAAGTTCATGGAGTTTCTAGTGATCAAAAAGGATGGAAAATGGATGAGTCAAAATCCCCCCCAATTTTCAAGCCTTGGGTAAAACATATTATTTTAGCCATGCAAGTTTAGGACCCACTAGTTGAGGATATTAGGGAATCATTGTTAGTTACCACTAAGACAGCTTGAGGATTGAACCTGATATTGGCTGTGAAAATGCAAAAATAGCTAAATAATTATATGTAGAGGCTAATGGTGCAACCAAAGAAAATTTGAAGCGGTCACTTGTTCAAGAGACAATTATAATTGTTAAGAAATTAGTCAAAAAGAAGGCATCCATTAGGTTCGACAAGGTATATCACATGTTTTCAAGTATGTTTTAATTGTATTTTTGTTGTTTTCATTTCTTATGTTTTTTTTCTTTGCATATTTTTTCTTGTGTTACATGTCTATGTTTTTATTATTTTTATTTTTTTAAATTTTATAGACAAAATTTGCTAACTTGTTCTATGTTTTACCTTTATCATTCTTGCAAGGAAGCAACAGGTATTGGCAACCTAGGTGGTAGTAGAGGTAGAGAAAAAACACCTAGAATAAGAGGCACTAAGGCAACAAGAGGAGGATGAATTGACACCTAATGATGCATTGGATGCCTTGGATGCCATATTCAAAGATTCAACATTTGATGATGAAACTCATGTTGACATCCAACATGGTCCTTTGGGTATTTACACATTTTAGTTTATGTGTTGTGTCTTATAGTTTCATGTTAAAATTTTCATTAATGTTTAGCTATGTTGATGGTTATATTTGTTGTATTTCTTGAGCCACTTCCATAAGCATCAACCTCCACATTTCATTTGAAATCATGGGCTAATATCCATGATAAGACTTAATTTATGTAAGGCATGGAAAAATACATGATCAATTGATTGTAATAGATAGCTCATGATGTTGGTAAGAACCATAGAATACTTTTCCTTATTTGTTTATTTTATTTTTTATGTATTTTTGATATTTTATTTTATATTATTTCTATGGATTTCTATGTTTTATGGTTACATGGTTTTAGTAGTTCAAGGTGTCATTGGTTATTTTTGTTGCCTTCCATTTTTATGTGTATATTTTTGTTATGGTTTTACAATGTCCAAAGTTTGATGGGATCCTAAGTGTGTCATTAAGATTGATGAGTTGGCTACACTAGCATCTAAAGTGGAAAATGTTCCATGAAGATTGTATGAGGGGATCACTAAATGTATCCTCTCATGTGCTTGAACTTCATGGAAATGCCAATGCTCCAACAAATTCCTATGGGAAAGACTTATGGCCTTGGAAAAATAAAACATGTGGTAGGAAAATGATATCATAGACTTTAGAGATTGCAAGGAGTTTATAGAGGCTTATGCAACCAATAGAGACTTCTTGCATACTAAGAATATTTAGTGGTCATGCTATTAAAGTGCCATCCATGGCAAGGTTGCTCTAGCCAAGAGCCTTACTGAAAAGAATATTCAAATGAACCTATTAGTTCATAAGATCAAAGACTAGTAAGACTACTACACTTGGGTCCTTGAGCGGGGCAAGAAAGAGAAGGATCATAAGTGTAAGTAAAAGGCTAAAACAAAGAGCTACTACAATTGGTTGTAGCAAGAAGTTGTAAAGAGCTAAAAGTTGGAGATGTTTATGAAGGGAATCAAAGTAGAGGAGGCCTTCAAGTTGTTTGAAGGCTCTCTAGTGATTTTTGATTCCCCTGCTATTCAGATTACCATGACTTCTAAAGAGGCCACTACTATTACTTTCTGTCAAGAGACTCTAGTTTTTACTGATATTAAGAGAAGGAACATCCTAACTAGTGTGAACCTTGGAGAGGTAGAATAGGAAAATATGAATGAGGAAGAGATTCTTCATTGCTTAGAGACTAGTCTTCTAAACTTTCCTCTAGAAGACCTTACACTAGAATCTCCAGAGGTTTGTTTTTAGAATTTTAATTTTTAACATTTTTTTAGTTTAGTTTGTATTTTAGTTTTTCTATACATTTGCTTTGTTGTTGTATGGTTATATCTTGGTCATAATTGTTACTAATTAAATTTTCATTTTATGTTTTGTTTTTGTTTTTGTTGTGGTGTAGGCACCATGTGATGGTAATGATCCTAGTGGCCATAATGTTGACAATGTTCCTCCTCCTCCACTAGTTTTGCCTTAGGCCCCATCAATCTTATTATAGTTTTGGCTAATTTTATCATGATGTGTTTATGTCATTTTCTTTCCTATTCATAGCCATTGGTGATCATTAAATAGTTTATTATTATGATTTTATTATTGCATAGTGCAACCATGGCTACTGTATTTTCATCTATTTTTATTTCTTTGTTATTATGGTTAATTAAATTATTTTTCATCACACGATGTGACTATGGCTATTGTACTTGGACATTTTAGTTATGATATTTTGACATTGCATATTTTTACATATTTTTTTATGTGTTTTACGTTTTTATGTTTTATTCATGTGATATGGCTATGTTTGTGAAATACAACACTATATAGCAAAAATTTGTAAAATGTAAATGGCATGGAAATCAGGAAAAATAAAGTGCAAAATATGGTATAGTAGTTGTAATAAAGATAGGGAAGAAAAAGGTCACAAATGCATTGCTAGTTTAAAGCCTTAGCAAGCCCATGTAAAAAATTTTATAGGTTTTTATATTTTAAAATTTTTATGGATTTTTTTAGGTTTTAAAGTTTTTATGGTATTTTTATGTTTGTCTAAGGGAGGCATAAAAGGAAAATATTGAAAAATTGCAAGCTTGCACAAGCAAGGATAAATAATTCTACTAAGGATAAAACTAGGCAAAGAATGGTAAATAAAATAGCACAAGAAAACAAAAGGTTAAAACATAGGCTATAAAAATAAAAATAGAAATAAAAGGTCACATGGTTATTAACATAGGGAAAAGTAAGTAGGGGAACTGCTCAATCATATAGTTACTTCATAATCTTCGAAAGATTAGGAAAGACATCCACTCTTTGTTCTACAATCTTGTGCTCCCCGTTTTCTTAACTAACCACATTAAGTGGGAGCTCTTCCCAAGTTGCATTCATAGTTCGGTCATTATCTTGAGGTTGGGCTTGGTCTATTCTATTGGATTTCTTGACTTTACTCTTAATAGTGGGAGTTTCTTCTTGAAAATCCACTTCAAACCCTTGTTTTATATTGACATTGCTAACTGTCAAAGGGACCACACTATTGCCATGAATGATTATTTCACCTCCCTCATAAGGCAAGTGAATTTCCTAGTGGATGGATAAGGAAATAACTCATAATTAAGCTAGCCACGAATTTTGCAAGACAAGATCAAATCTTGGTGTCTCTTCCACCATCAAGAAGATGGCTAATGTGGGAAATTGTTCCCCCACTACAAATTCTAAGAAGATTAAATCCTTTACCACTACCCATGATGCATTGAATGATTTAAGAATAAAGTAGGAGTTTCCTACATGTGTTCTATTGGGCCTAACCATTCAACAATGTTGAAAGGTATAACATTGGTTGCTACCCCATCATCCACATGTACCCTATGTATTTTGTATTGTCCAACTTGTATGATTATAAATAGAGAGACCCTCATTATCTCATTATCCTAGGGATTTGTCTTAACTTCACTATCATGAAACACTAGTGCTATTGATTTCTTTTCTTCCCTATGTGAAGGAGGCACCATCATTGTATGAATGGACTCTTCATTAGCATGGATGTCTTTGCTAATGGGAATATAAGTTAACATTCTCACTAAGGCTTCATAGTGAGTAGAGGAAGTCATTACTAGGTCATACAAGCTCAATGAAGTGTTTTTCTATTTTCAGGATAGTTTCACCTATTCCATGGTGTTAAGTCTTTGTCATTGGATGTTATTTTCTCATTCTTATTGACCTTAAATTCCTCCATTCTACCTAGGATTTAAACTTCATGTTTCAAGGTTTGTAATTTGACCTCTTTTCCCTTCTCTTGTTATTTATGGTTTTTCCTTAGTTGATTGGTTGAAGCATTTTAAGCATTGAAGCTTAAGAGAATGGCTGAAATGGATGTGGGCTTTGGTAGACATTCTTCATTTCAATCCTTTGCTAGCTTGTTGTCTTTGGCCTTAGGCATTAGGGTAGATTTCTTGAATTGCTTAGTATGTGATTTCTTGTCATTGGGCTATGAAGGAGTTGTTGTGTTAGCCACTATGAGAGGACGTTGGTCAACCTGGGTTGTAGGCTTAGTGGTAGTTAAATGGGGTACTCTAATGATAAAGGATTCCTTGGGAGGTGCTGGTGATGGTACCCTTACAACAAAAGGGATCCTTGAACTAGATGAAGTTGAAGGACCTCTTTTGTCATGATGGGGTACCTGAATCAAAAATCATTCCTTAGAAGGTCTTAGTTTGTTGCTGACGTTGAATGTAATTATCATGTAAGGGCTATTGTTTACATTCAATGAGTCTTTGTACACCTACATAAATTGGTTTTGAGGCTTGACTAGATTGGAGGTGTCTAGGAGTAGCTCTCCTTTATCTATGATCTTTTGCAAGTCATCCTTTAAGGTTAAATAGAAATTAGTATCATGATTGGGCAATTGATGATAGTGGCAAAATTGATCAAGTTTTAAATACTTTGGTACTGGTGGATCATCCTTGGTTGCCAAAATAGGATCCTTGGTAATTTCACATAATTGATCATGCCTCTTGCGGGCATTCTCAGTCATTTTCTTATATTGGATTCAACCACTCTTGAGAAATTGGTCAAGGAGTTCATATGGTTTTAAAGGTAATTTAGTGTATTTTGACCGATATTTTCTCTCAAATTTAAGCCTTGTGTGGTTTGAGGCAAAGGCCCTTGATGTTGAAGGTTGGTTGGTTGTGATAGGAGCTTTGGGTTGACTTGTTTTTAGCCCTTGTGTAGTTTTGTTCTCTTTGGCCATAGAGGCCATGGCTACATGGTTCTGCTTCTCCCTATCATTATTATTCCTTGTGTGCTTATTTTTTATGATATATAGGCAAGGTCATGGATAGCTTTAGCAACATCCTCTATGTCCTTGGCTTGTGAGAAAGCATGGCTTGTGAGAAAGCATGGCTAAGAGATCATGGATATAAGTAATACAAATTGAACTTGATGAAATTGTTGACCGTCCTCCTGAAAATGGCTAGAAGGTGGATTTCAACTATAGGCTTGGGAATCACATTAAGTAGAGCATTCCATCATTGGATGAACTTCTCAATAGGTTCAAAAGGCCCCTATTTGATTTTCATTAGTGGATCTAGGGTGGTAACTAGTTTCAAGTTATAATTAAAATAATTCACAAATTGTGAAATAAAGTCCTCCAATGAGGTGATAGATCCTCTAGAAAATGTGTAGTACCAATATAAAGCTTTCTTCGTAAGGAACATAGGGAAGATTCAGATTATGATATGTGAAAAAGCTTGTAGCAACAAGCATTCAAAACATAAGGGGGTGAGGTATGCATTGGAATCACCCTCATCATTATACTTAGTAACCTATGAGATAGGAATGCCCAAACAAAGAGTGATTTGAAGGACAATCAAACTAATGTAATCATCCTAGTAGAAGTCCATTATCTTGACTATCTACATGGTAGAGGCTTTAAGTTTACATAGCTCTTCCATGAGGTCTTGGATCACCTAGAAGGCTTGATCCAAGCCTTGAGGTACTTTGGCAGGCTAGGGACTTTGTATAAATGGTTGCAGGGGATTTTGGAAGACCTAATCCAAGCCTTGAGGTCTATGCTAGTACTTGAGGGAAAAAGAGGGTAAATGGGGTATGAAAAGCTTGAGTAACCTAGGGTCTCACTAAGGGGTCCATATAAACAGATAAGGGATGAGACATGGTAAACATCATGCATGATGACTGTGAGTAGTGAGGTTGTCTTGCAAAAGGCATGGATGAGAAGAGTGAGATCGATTAAGGCATGGGTTATGCTTGGTGAGTGGCAATGATGGGCATTGACCCAAACATAGTAGGATGGTCATGTGGCCAATAAAATTAGGGAACCTATCCGATAGAAGATGTAAGAGAGGCTAAACTAGATGTAATGGTTTGGGGAGTTGATTATTGGAAAAGGCTCCCAATAAAGGTATTGGGCTTTGTTTCAACCTCAAATTCATCTTGCTCATCCTAGTGAAACTTCAAGCTAATTTCTTCACTTAACTCATTCATTTCTATTAATTGGGCTAACATGCATATGTGAAAGTCTATTAGTTTTATTTTGTTAGAGGAGGAAGGAATGTACTCCTTCCCACTTCTATGAATTATCTCAAACTCACATTTGGATTTAGAGTCTACCCAGAGAATGAGTAAGCAGGATTAAATTTTAGTGCATATGAAATTATAGCATTCTTCATTTATTATGGCAAGATTTAGGTTTTGACCCCTCTACCTAAGCAATTATCTATGCTCAACAACAGCTGGGTCTTTGGGGTCATATACGTGCACTGCATCCTAAGTCAAAACCACATTAGTCAAGTTGATTAGCAACATTATTGATTTTTGGAAAGGCATTAACTAGATATTCAATTGGGTTTTGAATTAATAGTTTCAACAGGTGGAACTACCTAGTGTATAAATTGTTTTGGCTATGAAAATGATAATAACTACAAGTATAGCTACAATCCAGATGGCAATAGTAGTTGTATGCACTACATTGGTAAAAATTTGAAATTAATTAATTTAAAATTTCTTGGCTTTCAAATACAAGAGGTAAAGGCTTGCACTACAACTATTTACTGGGAAAAATTTGGTATGAAAAATGTTAAAATCAGGCTTCTAGTTTTTACACTGAGTTCACTCCAACCAACCTCATTGGAAATGTATGCTAGCTTTGCTTGGTTGGAAAGATATGTTAGGTTTTCTAGAAATAAATACATTGGGTCCTTGCAATAAGTATGCTAGAATTTTTTAAGAAAAAAATATGCTAGGATTTTTTCTTATGTAAAATATAATGGTACTTTTCAAAAAATAGGTTGGTATTTTTCCTATAGGAAAAAAATAAGTTGGGTGATTCTTGGAAAAGGTACACTGGTTTTATGGGAAATGATACATTGGTTTTACTGAGAAATAAATACATTGGGTTTCATGGGAAATCTAATGGGAAATTTTACAATTGCAAGTCCGTGATGGTTTTCAAAAATATGTTCGCCCATTGAAAATTCAAAGGAAAATTTTAGTGGGAAAAAAGCTTAGGTTCTTTGGGAAATACATTGGCTTTAAAAAGGTCTAGTAGTTATTGGAAAAATACAAAACACCCAACCTACTACAATAAATAGAGTAGGTAAAAATTATAGGGGAATTGATGGCTACATTGATTTTCTGAAAGATTTTTACAGCAAAATTTAAGGGTTTTTATGTAAATGAAAGCAAATAATAGTTAAAAATAGTGAGCAAGCAAGGGTAGAGCAAGATTGGGTAAAGAACATGGGCAGAGGCTCTCCTTTTAGCACTAGAAATTGTAACACTAGAAAAATTTGATGTTAGAAAACCAAAGATTCCTAGTGAAATAGTTTAATCTCAGATTCCATAGGCCTTGAAAAAGAGATTTGAAGCACCTTGGATGGTTTTGCCAATTACTTAGGGACTTAGAACATGTAAATAGATGTAAATAATTTTAATGAAAATTGCAAATATGATGGTGGAGAAATTAACATTAAACTTATATAGAATAAATAAATTGCAACTTTTTCTATTAAAATAGTAAAAATCATTACAAGAAAAAAGTTCATATTGGTACAAATCTCCAAATTTGAGATGCCCAAAGAGCTGGGAAGAAGGGTGCTTGGTGCCCAATGAAACCAACAGAGTATGTCCTATAGTCAACTTCAATATGTAGACATTCCAGGTTATGCTTCCAAAACTTCCCAGTGGTCTTTCTACCCTAGATTAACTTCGTTGATGATAAAGTGATTAATGATTCCAAGACTTTTGATTGATATACATTGATCTAAGAGTTTCTTTGCTCAACCAAATACAAATTTTCCAAAAGTCCTTTGATTATGATCATCTTTATTTTTATAGGTCATTAGAGTCTTATTCATTGTTGCAAATTTCTACCATGATTGCTAATAGATTTTTGCAAATTTTTGATGTAGCAATTCATCCAACCCCTAGCATATTTATCAATTTTTATAAGTTTGATGAATGAAGACCATCATAAATACATTGTCTTCATCATCAATATGTTGGATTCACCATAAGTACGTTGGCCTTAACATAAAGAATCAAATCCCCAATAATTTATATGCTGGTTATAGGTGGTTCTAGTGTATAAACTACTATGACTAGCATAAAAAAAATGAAAACCCTAAATTTGATGATTTCCAAGGCATTTTCAACCTTCACAAGCCTAGATACATGTACGACATAACTTTTTCAAATTGGAAAGTGAGGCATTCATAACCTATGAAGCATTTTTTAGCCTCCATAAGTTAAGGTATGTGAGATTGCAACCTATGAACTAGAAAATTCACATTTTACAATAAGATCTTGCCTAAGTTCAATGGTGAAATTTACAATGGCAAGTATTGGGAAAAATAAGGCAACTATATTTGCCATTATTTTTACACCAAATTACAATGGTTTTGTTCATGAGTTGTAACATGAATTTTCTTTGTGATGTTTCATATAATATCTACCCAAAGATACATTTAATGACTCATGTATGTTCTATTTCCACAACTAAATTTATTTTCTTAAGTTTAAAAGACAAGTACAAGTTTAATACTTTTAATTAAACACCTTTAACATGGTTTCCATCTTTAAGTATAGCTTAGTTCTAATGATCTATACTAATGTTTTTCTTTTTTTGTTAAATTTCTAGATAATATTTTAATTTCTACAAATTTATTTCAATATTCTATAAGGCATAAGCATCATATAATTAAGGCTTGTAAATAAATCTATGGATCAATGTTGTAGCTTCCCTCAAACTACAACATGTTGTTCATATCAAATCTCTTATTGTAGCTTTCATGGCTTGATCGGTATATGAACTGCATCTTTAATATGAATTATGCTTTTTATAGCCAACAATAATTCATGATCATTGATTTCCTATGATATATCAATTTTTAGCTTAAAAAAAGCATGTTCAAATTTTTGTTTAATTACTCGTATGTATCTCTATCTTGATCTTCTTCTTTAACCCTTATTCACATTATTCTCATTATAATTAGAATCTTTTGATAAATAATAATTTAATTTTATATGTCATCTTCATATACCCATGATGAGACTTGATATATTAGATAGCTAAGTCATGGAAACATAATGAAAAATCATTTTATCAAGTGTATCAATTGGCTGAGATATCATAGATGCTACATTACATCTACATTGTAGCATTTTTGTCGATGCATCTTTGTTGGCTGCTATATCATCGATGTTATATTGCATTTGCTATAGCTTAGTTTCATTGACACATCCCTGTCAATGCATCCTCATTGACACATCCCCATTAATGCATCCTCATCGACACATCCCCATAGATGCAACTAAATGCATTAATGCATCATGGTTGATGCAATGCCTATATTTGCCTATCCATTTAGTCAGTTTTATAGCTAGACTCTTGCAATTTTATTCTATGAGTGCATACACTATGAATTTGAGTCAATTGTATAGTGTCATATTCAAGTGGCATTGTTCATGGACACATTCCATGAAGGACAATAAGATCAAGATTGATTCATATTTATTATAGTACTTTGACTTAGCTTAGATCTACATTCAATGAAATTTACTTTCCATGTTCATAGTTAATATTTACATTTCCATGTACATTAATCAATTGGTGGAATGAGCATGACCAGTTTCAAGCATAAACATGTATTCTCTTGATAATCCCATAAGTGTTATTACTTGGTTCTCCCAGTAGCATAACACTTAGTAATCCTAGCAATGAGTATGTGAGTTCCATATGTGTACAACAAGCTAGGAAATTACATTCATCATCCTTAGGATTTAATTTTATTATTAATTATATTAAATAATTAATTCCTATATTATTATTCAGTAAGTTTAAGGCCCACACAACATCATAATCATATGCCTCACTTTGGACTAAACCATACATGACAAAGCTACCATTAGTCTAAGTAAGAAGATAGTAATCTGGGATTAATGCTTAACAATCTAGATACCACACTAGTTCCATCCATGAAATTCAAATGAATTGCACATGAATGCTTGTGATTCGTATGGTTGGACGTAGAGGATACCCACTACTCATCATTGACACTATTTTTAGGGATGGTGGCAATGATCTAGACTAGCTTTACTCTAAACAATCATTGTTAAAGAACTAATAATTTATTTTTAAAAAAATATTAATATTTTAAGTCATACATATTATTAATTAAGAACAGGTCTCCTTCACATAAATTCAATAATCCATCACACAATGAGAACACTAGTAGGAGTAATGATAGGATTTATACTAAAGAGAATTGGATTGAATCATATGCTCATTTAGATCCTTACTATGTTCAAAGACTATGTTCAAATAATGTAGATAATCCTAGAGGGGATGAAATAATTCATAGAACAAGAAGGGCCTCAAGTCCTAGGACCTCCTCCAAACCTTTGAAGAGATGAATTAAGGGATCATAGGGGATGATATAGAAGCCATGGTAAGTCTCATAGTTTACCATCTTCCTCTTCCTCTTCAACATCTAGTTTTGATGAAGATGAACATTAGTATGGAGATAAAGCTTTACTAAGAGGTCATGATAGAAATAGGAATGAAAATCATAGACAAGATACAAGGTATCACATAGAACATAAACAAGATTATCATAATTAGATAAATAAAATAGAGATTATCATCATGATATGTCTGATCATAATGAACCCTTGTTGGCTACTAGAAGCATGATATAGATTAGGAAGGCAATTAGAATATCCTATAGGGATTAAAGGGAAATTTAAATTAAATAGCTTGATATGAATAACATTTATAAATTTAAGGGAGGTTATAATTTTGATCCAAAACATTATTTACAAGCCTTTCATGATGCCTATGTCTTACAAAATATTGAAAGTAAGTGGCAAAATCTTAAGCTCTTCCCTAGGACTCTAATAGAAGAACCTGAGAATTGGTATAAATTGTTGGAACTAGATTCAATTCACTAATGGTCCATAATTCTTGAACTCTTTAGTGAAAAATACCAAGCCTATTTAAGAGTATCCAATCTAAGAAACAAATTCAACGATGGAAACAATAAAATCATGAATCCCTAGATGTAGCCTTGGGTAGATATTATTCTCTACTACATAGATGCCCAAGTCATGGATTTTCTCAAAAAGAGTAGCTTCATCACATCATAGATGGGCTTTGTAATAAAATAAGGGAGACCATTGGGATTTATTCCCAAGAAACATTATTAGAGTTAAAAGTTCATCAAATACAAAGGCTAATTAAATAGGTGGCAAGAAAAGGAGAGCTATGTAAAAGGGAGAGTGTATAGGAATATCAATTAGATCCAACTCTTTACAAAGAGGAGGTCCATATTTATGATCAAGAAAAAGAGGTAGCTCTTAATGAGGTGATTTCACAACAAGCCTTACTAATACAAAATTCTATATCTAAGACTAAAGCAAGGATAGATAAGATGTAGGAATTGATGAAAGAAAAGTTACAACCAACTTAAAAATCATAAAGGAGAAATTAAATCAAGTAGGATCAAGCAATCAATAAAATAAGAGGATAAAGGACAAGGAAATAGGCAAGGATACTTATCAGAAAAAAGGGAAAAAAACCATTGTAGAAGAGTTTGCAAAAGATTTAGAGAAGAAAGATGAATGTGACATCTATCAATATGAACAACCAAAGGGCTATTACCTAATTATGTTACATCTACAAGAACTTGGGACTTTCATTTTGAATTCCAAGTTTGTAAAAAAGCAAATGCCTAAGAGATTACCTTATCCACAAGGTAATTTTAGACAATCTTACAACCAACAATACTATCTAAGTAGGACTCCTCCTCAGCCTCAACACTACTATTAATGACAATGGAAAAAATCCACAATCATGGGGAATGCAATCACCAATTCTGTAATATCCTTATTGCTAGCTGAACCCTCTTAAATACCATCAACCTACAACATCTTCTATAGGATCACCATCTTATGCCTCTCATCATCTATCACATTCTCAATACTCTCATAATTCCCTTCAGCATATGTCACCACCAACAATGCAGGAAGGATTAGCACCATAGCCTCAATAGAAGAATGCAACTTGTGTTGTGAACATACAAAAGGGTAATAATGCTAGTAGCCTTGAGCAAAAGTCTCGGAAATTTCCTTTCTTTAGATACTTCCTACACATTTAAATAAAACTAGAATACCTACTAGCTCATTAGAACTAATACAAGAATAATCTTCTTCCTCACAAAAACTATGTCTCCTAATCCTACAAAAAAGCCAACAATCATTATCACTCCAATGCAAAACATAAAAGATGAACCTATCATTGTAGAGAGACATTCCATGCATTACTAATAATGATAAAGGGTGTATTTGTGATCTAAACATTCAAAGTATTAACACAATAACTATACTGACATACAAAAAACTTGAGGAACAAAAGTGGATGCAAAACTATGTCTACACAATAGCCACTAAACCACAAGATACCCAGTGGCTAGAAAATGAGAATACCAAACCATTTAAAAGATGCATGGAAAAATCTAACCCGCTTATTAGTTCTTGCCCTATGAAAATTAACCAAATAGAGAACTTAGAGAAGAACATTTTACACTTTGACTATACACCAAAAGAAGATGTTATACAAGGACACACAAGAACTAAAATAGAAAATAAACAAGAAAACATATCTAGAACCCCTAAAAAGAAAATACCTTCTAGTCCAACTAAAGATATGTCTCAAAATGATCGAAACATAATTATCATCAATGTTAGATGTGCTACCAAGTGAAAACTTAAATCATTAAAGATGATAAATGGAAAACTTATGGTGTATAACCAAGGGAATATATAGTCCATTTTTTGAATGCTCGCCCATGAGTTTAGTTAAGAAGAAGATGCCCCATTGTGAATCAAGAACTCATAAGTGCTTTTTTACTTTTTTTATTTTACAATTTTTAATTACTTATCTATTTCTTTAAAAATTTTCCAATTCATAAGATGTTTTCTATTTCTTGTTATGTTTATTTTCTTTATAATTTTCTCTTTTCTTAAGCTATTTCCTTTATGTTTTATGAATGGCTACTATGTTTTTGTTAATAACAATGTTGCTAGTAATGATGTAGAAGTTGATGCTATGTGTTGGGTTTTTTTCTATGTGATCAAGATGCTTGGGCAAATAATTGTACAATGCAATGAGATCACATCACCCATTCCTCTAGTTTCTCTAAATAAAAGGCATTTATCATGAAAGCAGCATGCTTCTTCTCACACAAAACTAAAATTAACTACTGATCATTGTGCCTTAAAAAAGAGGGAAAGACCAAGTGGGAATGGAAAAGGATGTGGTCTCAAGGGGATTTTTGGGTTCTCTTCTTTACTTCCTTCTTGTGCTCTATGATTTCTCATCAAACATATCATCACTCCTATTGTTAATCAATAAGCCAAAAGCATGTCTTTGCATGGTGTGATTCCCATGAAAAAAAAGACACACCTCAAAAAGGAAAAAGCAATGGGAATTCAAGGCACACCCATTAAACATAATAATGGGCTAGAAGAACTAGTAATGGGGCTAGAAAGACATGTTACTCATGCCTAAAGGCACCCCTCTAATTAAGGCCCTTTCTTTCTTCTTCTTTTTTCTTCTCTTTTTAGAGTGATGTTCATTCTCTATGGTTGTTGTGGACTCATGATGGTAGGAAAGAAGAGGCACATTAATGAAAGGCCACTATTAATGGTATGAACTTAGCCTGAAACTTGGACAAATAGGTATGATGGTCATCTTAATCATAATTGACATAAGAAATTATTGTAGATATGGTTAGATACCTCATGTCCCAATCTCTACAATCCCTTCTCATCTCATTATTCACCTTACTACTACATGTAATTATGAGTGTACTGATTCTGTATGGTATTGTGTATGATCTTAACCAAGGTAGTTGTGTGTTGTTTGAAATAAAGAAATGATCTACATTTAACTTCTAAGATGGCCACATGCATCTATAGAAGTTTTTATGCAACAGTATTATGGTAGGAACCTACTTTGGGAAGGACCCACTTGCATGAATTTTGTTGATCATGGCTATGAACCAAACCTCACATCTTTCAGGGCATCATGAAAAACTTCTCAAACTTTATGCATGATTATGGGACTATTTCTCATCAATTTCAAATTATCTTTAATGCTTTTCTATTAAAAATTCCTCTAAAATTCAACATTTCTTGGCTATATTATGAACCAAACCTTTGATTTTAATTGTTCAAAAACTTGTGCACTTTTGTAGTTAAGCTCATTTATTGCAAGGGGGTTAAGGATGTGATTTTTAAAATTTTTCTAACACCTTATTTTCAAACATTAGGGTAACTAATAGTAAAAATAATTGAAATAACTTGAACAACTTGATAATTTTAGTTACCTCAAAGCCTTGGGGAACATTATTATGGAATCATCTTGGACTTAGAAAGGGTTAATCATCAAGGGAAAATTATCCAAAATAATTTTAATTATTTAGTGATTTCAAATGATGCTAGAACAAATACCTAAGGTTGAAGGTCTTTTACAAGGCAAGGAAAAGATGCAAAGAGAAGGATATGCCCATGGGAAAATAGTAGCACATACAAAAAGTAAAGCTCAAACATCACATGTTTGCTGGCTGGAAATTCATGGATTAATGAGAAGTAATTTCAATCCATCCTTTAAGAATGTTCTATATAAAAGAGTAGCGCCAACATAACAATCAAGGTTGGAAAGCCTACCACCACTAGTGACAATAAGAAGATTCATCTTTGGTGGATTTTTGAAGACCTCTATAGTTTTACAAACTTTAATGTCTATCTAATATTTTTGTCATTTTGTGATACATCCACTTGAATAAAATTTTATAATGTGGCACACCAATTTTGTAATGGTAGCCAATCTAATCTTGGTCATCCAACAATTTTTGTAATGAAACTTCATCAATTTATATATAACTCAAGGAAAATTTTTTAGTTAGTTGTATGGGTATGATGAAACCTTAATATGTCAAGTTGTTGAGTCATGAGGACATCATGAAGCATCATTTTGTATCAGTTGTTTGAGATACTATAGATACTATATCACTGATGCTATATCATAGATGTTATGTTGCATCTGCATTGTAGAATCCCTATTTGTGCATCTTAATTGGCTACTACATTGTAGATGCTATTTTGCATCTACTATATTGTAGATGTGATATCACATCTGTTATAACTTAGCTACATCAATGCATCCTTGTTAACACATCCCTATCAACACATCCTTGTTGATGCATCCCTATTCATACAATGCCTATATTTTCCTATAAATATGCAAGCACCCACCATGTATTTGGCACCATTTAGTTAGTAGTAGCCAAACTATTGCAATTTATTTTGTAATCTTAGAAAATAGTTAGTGAGTGCCTACAATGTGGATTTGAGTCGATTATATGGCATCTTATTCAAGTGGCATTATACCTAGATACATTCCATGAACAACCATAAGATCGAGATTGATTCATATTCATTAAAACACTTTGACTTAGCATAGATCTACTTTCAATGCAATTTAATTTCCATGTTCTTAGTTAATATTTACATTTCTATGTATGTTAATTAATTAGCAAAATGAGTGCAACCAATTTCAAGTGTAAACATGTATCCATTTAGAAATCCCAAAGGCATTATTGCTTGGTTCACCTAGTAGCACAACACTTGGTAATTCAAGCAGTGAGTATGTGAGTTCAGGATGTGTACAGTAAGATGGGAATGGGCACTCATCATTCTTTGAATAGTTTAGAATATAATTTTTTTATTAGTTATATTAAATAATTAATTTCATATTATTATTTAGTTAGTTTAAGGCCTGCACAACATCATAAGCATATGCCTCACTTTGGAGTAAATCATACATGACAAAGTTGCCACTAGTC
The DNA here is from genome assembly GCA_015680685.1 of Gnetum montanum. NCBI lineage: Eukaryota > Viridiplantae > Streptophyta > Gnetopsida > Gnetales > Gnetaceae > Gnetum > Gnetum montanum. The sequence continues at coordinate 1,164,250 of MNCI01024428.1, read as the reverse complement.
AAAGTGAGAAGATAGCGACCTACAATCAATGCTTCATAATCTGAATACCACACTAGTTCCATTCATAGAATTTGACTAAATTATACATGAATGCTTGTGATTCCTATGATTTGATGTAGGGGATACTTGTTACTCATCAACCCCTCTAATCCTTCTCACATTATTTTTGAAGGTTGTTGAAGAGCATCTTTCTAAATAACTTTTTCAATTCAAAGTCTTCTCTAATTTCACTTTTTTGGATCCTTAATTAAGGTATTGGTATGATGTTCTTGAGCTTCTATTTATTAAATTGAAATGTTTTGTTTTCACTACTTTTACCCAACTATCTAATTTTTTCTTTCTCATGCAACAAAGAGTTCCTCTTTCATTTATTTTAACTCAATTTTTGAAAGCACATTATGTTTTTCTTTACACTAAGGATGCTAATGAGAAAATTATCTATTTATGATTTGTTATTGAACATCAATTTGGTGAAGTCACATGACATCTTTGATAATTTTGTAATCAAATACTATTTTCAATAATCTTCCTTTCATTAAAACTAAAACTAAATTTTTTACTTATGTCTATTGAAACCCTCTTAGATATATTAAATACAATAGTTTTAGAATTCCTTTTATAGATATGTTTACTCTCTAACTTCATATTACTTACTATAATTAAACCTATGATCTAGGATTTCCAAGTGATAGCCCTTATTATTAGTTTTCATTAATACGGATTGTAACAACTATGGCGGTAACTTATCAAGGGTATAAACAACATTATCCACATGGTTTCTAGTGTAGGGACACCTCTTCCAATCCTTTTCTTCTTTCCTACATGTGTGTTTTATAGGTTTCAAGCTTTGTAGAGACATTCTGAAGATCAAGGCAATGTCTTATTTGGGAGTTGGGCCTTCACAAGAGACATTTCAGACATGTAAGATGTCTATGCTAAGAACTAAGTCTTCATAGGAGACATCCCTTCAAAAGTGGATATGTCTCTTAAATAGAGGAGACATCTTAAGGAATACATCTCACCCACAAAGGAGACGTTTTTCATACTCAGAATACGTTTCTCCTAAAAGTTGAATTTTCGTAAAGACAACCTAGATATAATCCATACAATCATGGAAACTTCAAAATTTGATTTTCCAAGTTGTGAAATAATGAGAAGAAGGTGGAAAAGGATAGAAATAGTGTGGGTACTCCAAGCTAATCTTTTGGAAGGTTTCCTTTAGTCTTTGTCTTGTTTTTTAAATAAATATATTGGTGTTTTATGTTTGTAATGTGGAGATATGAAGAGATGAGATTTCAAGTAAGTTCATGTGTGACCTTAGGTAGGAAAGTATCAGAGCACATTGAGTGCATAGAGGTTATAGCTCCAAGGTCAAATTGTTTTGTGTTGGCCTACATGTTCTAGTCTTGCATATATATTAAGATCTCAATTCCAAGTCATGGAAAAGATTCTCCATCAGTTGTGTCTTGCATTAAGAAAAATAATTCTGTGATTATAGAGCCTCATGCTCTATAGCATCATGTGAGTATTTAAGAGGTTTTGATAGTTTTGTAAGTTACGTGAACCCTATTGTAATCTTCTTTAAAATAAATTGAAGATAGGCTACTTTACTCATTTTCTAATAATTTAATTATCTTTTCATAATATATATATTTAGTATTGGAACATGATTTTAAATACTACACTAAACCTACTCCAATGTTATTAGTATCAAAGCTTTGTGTTTATTATTACTTAGATTTGGTAGAAGATTTTGTCAATTTCAAATGGTGCCTAGGAAGGAACAAGTGCAAGCCCCAAATAGAGACATGGATAACATGAAGTTTGCCTTCCAAATAATGATTTCTTAGTTTGATGAAATCAACACAAGGATAGATAGAAATGTCAATCCTATCCATATCCAAACATGCAAAGGTGATGAACATGCACATTAAAATCAAGAAGTTTTACAACCAAGAAAGATACATAGTGGATGATGAGAAAGGATACTCGATCAATGGAAGTGTAGGAATCCATCATCCAAGGATTATAATGAAAGGGAATCCTATTCCTTAGATGAGAATTGTGATGGCTCTAGTAATCGTAACTACTTCTTATTCAAGAAAGCTTGACAAGAAGGATGAAGCAAGGCTTCCTAGAGCATTCTATAATGTTGTTAGGGTTCTATATGTGGAGTTTAAGACTTTAAATATGTAGATGATACTAATGCTCTTTCAAGTTAGTTGAAGGTACCTGAGAAGCACTGTGAGTTAGAAGGTGGTACCAAATAACTTAATGATACCTATTACTGAATCTAGATAAGCAGGTATGGCTTACACTTTGTGAGAAAATGAGTCCCAAGATTATGGAAGAAAAAATGGTCAACTTATCAAAGATTGGCCTCTAAAGAAATATAGGTTGAAAATAAAATTTAAATAATCTCATGAAAGAAAATAGATAATTATAAAGTTAAAGTTCCTAAGGAAATGTGACAAGTATGTCAAATAATTTTACATCAAATTTTGTAATCTATTCCATCAATCTAAGGTAAATTGGAAGAAATATGAATAAGATTCAATCTTTTTAGAATGTCTCAAAATAATATATCATGAGGAGTTATCTTTTTATGATCCATAAACTCTTGATGAGGCTTATGATTTAGCACTCAAGGCTAAAAATAATTAAGTGGATTTCGAAACAGAAACAAAAATTCTTCCAAGGAGAAGAAGAAAGGATCCAAGTCCAATACTAAAGATAAGGATCATAGCCAAAATAAGAAGATAGAAAGAGGTGATAACAAGGGAAAAGCCAAGAAGGACCAAGATAAGGGAGGAAAGGGTTGTGGACCTTTTGGTATGTCAAAATGTTAAGTAAAATGGAGACAAAGGTTATGTCTATGGTTGTGTGGTTGTTGTGTTTGTAGGACAATGTACTTAGGAATCTAGGATGAGATAAATCCTACATTTATGACAAGGAATGAACTAGTTCATAGCTCAAAGGAGAAGGTCATCCATAAGGTATCAAGAAAACATGCAAGAATTCAATAACGTGGACAAGGACCAAATAACTCATAAGAAAATTTTTCATCGTTGAAGAATGCAAAAGTAAAGACTATGAGCAAGGAATGAAGAATTCATCATGGAAAGGAAGGTGAAGAAAGATGTCTTTGAGAAACAATAGGTGTCTTGGCTGAATTGAAGGATGCATAGATAAAGGCATCTCTAAGAAATAGCAGACATCTTCCATTAGGCAAATATTTCTTCCCAAAATAGACAACGGTCTTAGAAAGATGTATTTCGTTAGATAAAAATGTCGTTCCAAAATGGAGGCAAATATAGAAAGATGTCTCAAGTATGAAGAAGATGTCTTCCATAATCATTAGCTACCATTATCTAGCCATTGCACGAGTTCCAAGATGGATTTGGAAATATGGTTACTATAAGAAAACATCACTTTCATTGGGAAATATGAAAGCTCTTATATAATCATTTGTTAATCATTGTAATCACTGTTTCTTCTCATTGTATTATCATTTGTCCATTGTAAAGTGTGTTGCACCTCAAACTACAAGAATCAGCAAACTAAGTTGCATTCATCCCTTATAATTATTTTTCTTCCTTAGACCTTGTGAGTTGATGTGCTTCTTGCAAGAAGGCATCTTACTTGAGCTTGTCAGGATCCTATGGGATTGAAGGATTGGTGTTGCAGCACAACACTCTGGAGTAGAGCTCAAGATTTTAAAGGTTGTGAAAGCTTGGAAACCACATTCTAAGCTTGTCAGGAGCTTGCAATATTGAGTGGTTGGTGCAATGTCACAAAACTCCAAAGTAGAGCTTAGAGATTGTATAGGATGTGGTGCCCTTCAAACCACATTTCAAAGAAACAAAGTATGGAGGTGTTCTTGTGATTTTCCCTTCAAGTATGGACCACACAACTTGGAAAACCACATTAAATTTGGTGTGTGTACTTTTTTCAAATAATTTCAATTTGGAGAACTTATTCATCTCCCTCCCCACCCACCCCCG